>JAHREE010150778.1:49896-89370 GCA_033628505.1 Tringa tobata | reverse complement strand
GCTCCCCGCGCCTCCGGGCCTCGCCGGTCCTCCCGGGCGGGCTTCGGGTCGGCGCCCTGCGGGACGGGGGGCTCTTCCTATCCCCTGTGAGGCCCGGGACCGGGGGGGAGGTGTCGGAGTCCCCCGAGGACAGCGGGTCCTGGCGGGTCGCACCGCGGGAGTGAGCCGGGCGGGGCGGGCGGCAGTTGGGGACCGTGTATGAGAGGGTGGTAGGGCCACAGCCTCGGTCCCGGGGAAGGGACTCTTCCCGTGGGGGAGAGTGGTGGTGCCACCGCCTCCACCATCGAGGCATTAGGGAGCTCTTCCTCCCGAGGGGAGACCTGTGGCAGGGAGCAGAGCAGGCATAAAAGTGGCAGGCCAAACTGTGTCCACGAAGCATAGTGTAGCCTTGTCTGGGTGATGGAGAGGTAGATGGTGTGGGGGATGAGAAAGCAGCATCTGTGGAAGGAGCATTGCTGGAGTAGGAGCTGCGAAGTGGAACAAGTCTGGGCCAGCATGTGTGTTAAAGAATGAGTATGACTGACAGAGTTGGAAGGGAGGCAGCAGCACTCCCCTGGTGCCAAACCTGGCAACAGGGAATGGGAAAGTCTATACCAGCCTGGACACCCTCTCTAGTACAAAGGATGCTTCCTACTATGGAATTAGTGAGCAGCCCCTGGGAACATGGGAAGACTTGAAAGAAAAGAAGTGAACAATAAATACTGAACTGCATCTGGCTCTGGGCTTAGACACACAGCATGGAGCAGAATAAAAGACTGAGTGCTAATAAATAGATTTTTAGATGGGCAGGAGATTGCATTGGTAGGCATCAGGGTGTGCAAATGATATGCAAGTCTGGCAAGGCTGAGAATGACCTAGATCTGAGAGATGCCAGGTGGAGACTGTCCACTGAAAAGAATCATCCATCAAATGTAGATAGTTCCGTGCCAGAGAAAGCTTTTCAGAGGTTTGCATCTCTGTTTTACAGATTCAGAGAAGGAACTGGGATAAAGGGCCTACGTAAGAGGAAGCAATGAATTGTTGAAGCATCAGACAGCAGGTAAGAAAGCCAGGAATGAGCTGATGCTGAGTCAGACTGTGTTCTTTTGGTCCCACTACTTGAATTTTTTGAGACTATATGAACAACATACCTAAAAACTGTCCTTCTCTGTGGTGGTCTCTGCATCATGGTAGGCCTGTGTTGCCTGAATTGAGATGCCAGGGGTGTCAATGAAATGGGAATGACCCTGAAAAATTCAGTAAGAGCCCCTGGGAAGAAAAGCTTAGTTAAAGATGTAAGCCAGTGCTATTAACACGCCATCCAGAGAAGCAGTCTAGTCTGTTCTGTCAGTGCTGAAGTAGCTACATTCTCTGTGTAATCGCAAGAGGTCTACCTGGTCAGTATCCCAATGAAATCCTTTCTGATGCTCCTGCTCCTGCAATAATTGTGATGCCAAAGTTAGGTAATTCCAGTGATCCTCTGTTCCGTTAGATTGTTTCTTCCACCACATTGTTTTTTCCACCTATATTTTAACTGATCCCCTGATGGGTGGTGCAGGTGTACTGCTGGCCTTTCTGTCCTCTCCTGACCTCACTCTTGAGATCCAGTTTAGAGGCATGGCTATTTGGTACCCAGCAACAGGGTCCTTTGAGTTGTTCATACCTTTCAGTTACTTCTCAAATCACTTTTAGTACAACTCCTTTCTCTTTTCTTCACTTCTTGGTGAATCATGCACAAAGCATATGTATCCCAACAGTGCTTTGCATACAGTGTGTTTCAGCTTCTGGATTCTAAATCAGCATTTGAGCTAGCAGGTCTTAGCTGTGGTGTCAGAAGCTTTTGGCTTTTCGTTCCTTCCCAGGCACCCAGCACTCTTGAAATCATGGGAATGCATTTCAGCAGGGCCAGCAGAGTTCCAAAGTACAGCCCATGGCTATTTTCATCTTTAATATTAACAAGGCACTGGGTCAGGAGGGATGAGTTTTGTGCCAAGACCTGTTGCCTCCTCAAAACAGCTTTCTAAACTAAAGATGACCTTGCATACTTTTCCAGTCTGGATCAAGTAGTTTGTTAGCTGCTGCTAAGTCACTTGTATTACAGCTTTCAAACCCCAAATTCTTATCTCTGCCATCCACTCTAAGTACAAGCATGTGGCGTAGTATGTAGGGGAAATAGACTATAGCTTTGAAAGAGGTATAGTCCTTTGCAGGTTTCCCCCCTTTTTGCCCCAGAGCAGGATAAATAAAGGCGGATAGGACAACAAGTGATTTTTGGTCAATGTGTTGGTGTGAATGTACTAGAGCTGGCTTGGAGAAAAGATTTGTGGCAGCTGATGTGGCATATAAAATGCTTTTTTATTAAAAAGATGAAGAAAGCCAAGTTGTTTGAGCAATAGCAAAATAAACAAGCACTGATGCTTGTGCATCCTGAAGGTTGATGATTTTTCTGAAGGTGAGCTCCCTAACCTGTTAAAATGTCTGCTATGTTTCAGTGGAGGTTCCACCAAAAACTAGACTAAGATTTCCGTGTGTCACCACATCTAAATTGTAGTCTCGAGAAGTAATTCTGGAGGTTAGATCATGACAAATTAACCATGTTGTATCCTTGTTAGCAAGGACCTAGCTTTTATAACACAGTGTGACAAGAATAATGTAGTAGTGGCTAATGAAACTCTGTATTTGGTGTTGCTGGGAGAAATAAAACACGTAGGGGTCTCGAATGAGCCTGCATGTGATAGAGCTTGAGGGCAGGATTCCTCCACTAAGAAATGAGGATCTGGCTTGACATCTTTTTGACTCGTCGCTACTTTTTTGACTGGGGTTGTCAGTAACTGGAATTGCCACAATAATGCAGATTTTCTTGGCTGTTCAACTTGGTTGATGCTTTGTAAGTAAATTTTAATTGGTCCTGAAGCTGGGTGCGTTTGTCTCCTTGCTTGAAGGCTTTGGTTGGGAAAATATCCCCTTTTTGTATAACACCTTGAGCTATGGAGAGTGAGTGCTTGAGGCGTTTGTGCTAGCTGTGTGTATTTCCAGTCGCTAGTAACTGGGTAAATATGATCCTCTCTGAAATTCATTTTATACAGGACTGCAAAGGAACTGTGTGGGTAATCTGTGCAAACAGGGCTAATGCCTTAGGGCATGAAATCGTCCATCCTGTTTCCCTGCCAGTTCCCTACCGGAGGGCTTTCCCTTAGATCTAGATTGGCTGGGTCTGTAAATGTAGTAGGAAGAACGTTTTAAAATTTGTTTTGCAGCTGTTTAGAGGGGAAGGATGACCCTGCAGTCAGAATTCTGAACTGCAGTGTAGGATACCTGCCACAGATCTATTGTGTGTATGTGTTCAGATCATTAGTGTTTCTTGCTCTTCATTCTGTGGTTGCAAAATAAGATTAATGCCCATCTTACTGAGGATTTGAGGAAGAGTCCCTAAGTGTCTATAAGAAGCTTGGTGTTGAATGCTTTAGTAAAGCTTGTGCAGGAGAGATGAAAAGGATATTCCAAGCCATGACTTCAAAATGAAGCGGACCCCTGTGTTGATCCACTGTCCTGTGTATTCTGTAGCGTGGTGAAATTGCTATAGAGTGCAAGTCAGGCCCTGTCTTGCTTAAGGCAAGTGGGCACTCTGAGACCCCCCCTTTCTTCCTTTCTCAGGAGGTGTTTACTTGTTTCCATGGCTTGTAAAGCTTTATCAGGCTGAACCTTTTTGACTTAAATTAATCCTTTCTCTTTTTTGTCCTGTTGTTTGTTCCAGACTCAGAAATTTTTCTCTTCATTGTCAGGGTGTTCATGTATGGTCTTACTGCTAATATGCTCAGACAGAAAGGGCCAAGAGCAGGAGCTTGCAGGCTGTCTCGTATCTGGAATGACATGAGCCACCCTCTCTGGAGTGTCCTCCTGGGAGCTGTGCTTAGGAAGGAAATGGCGTGGAAGGCCCTGTAGGAGTGTGAGAATAGCTTTGCAATGGTTGGAATGCAGGATAAGCATCACTTGGGTGGGCTCAGTTTTCCTCTGCTTTTCAACAATGCTGAGTGCCAAGTCTGAGGAAGACTGCTGTGCAGAGGTGAAGGAGCTGGAATGTATTCTTCAGTTGAGGTGAACGTAATTCAGTGAAACTGATAGGCATCAAACTGAATAATGATTTTAAAGTATTTTCACATGATGTCTAATCTGTGGAAATTCACTACCACATAATAGCAGTGAGGCTAAGAGCTGAGCAGGATTCAGAAAAGATCAAGCACTTATGAGTGGAAGTGTTCAGACTTGCTTTAGTGAAAAAACTTGTTTTAGAAGGTCTATTTTTCAGGCATAACCCCATCTCTAACAGCTAAAAGTTTGAAGAAAGGGCAGTTTGTTCCATAACTGTCCACTGGGGCTTCATGCTCCATCTTCTAAAACCACCTTGTATTTGCCTGTGTTAGAGGCAAGGTATTGAATCATACTTATTTCCTATGTTAGGTTGCCCACTAGTCTGTCTTTTTTTTTTTTTTTTTTAATGCTAACTACATAAGGAAAAAACCACCAACAACCAAAGAACAAGCCCGCAAAGCACTTCAGTTGCTCTGATTAGGTCTGGTATTTGAGCATTTTAAACTGGTGGAGAGCAGGGCCCTTGGACAGGTAATGCAGCCCATAGATGATGACTGTCTTATTCAAGAAGACATGGAAGTATTGTCTCTTCATGCTGAGTAGTCGGGCAAAGTGCTTTGGGTTTCTTGTCTTTGCTTGTAAGAGGGAAAAGAATGTGTGGAGTTTGGCCTCTCCACATTGCAGTCTTGTAGCGGACTTTGCTCTGGAAGGCAGCTGAAAGGAAGGGCTTTAAGACTGTTCAAGTGAGATCCGGTATCTTGTAGCCTGACTCTCAGTGTACTAGCGTCTGGGAAGACACGCTCTGTGTCCTGTGCTCATGTCCAATTTGTGTTAAGGATCAAGAGAATCACCAGTGCTGCTTGGTCAAATAGGCATTGATTCGGTTTGATGGATAGGTTAATAAAGGTAAGTAGCAGTGGTGTGGAGGTACGTGTAAAAAGGTGTTTGTAGTGTCTGCCTAAACGCAAGGGGAACTCCTGAAGGTAAGACTGTGTGGAGGGATTTTCAGAGCTAGGAGCGGGTCATGCAAACCTTGAGATGCCTGTATGGATTATCCTCCATGTGTGCTGTTTTGGGAACAACATCAGCTTTAGGGCACAACGCAACACTTTTGTGGCAGGTGTAACAGCTGTGAGTAAAGGGTTATTGACTTTCACAGAAGTTTTGTGATGCTGAGAAAGCGAAATGGGTCAGGACTGGAAAGTAAATTTTCTTGCAAGAGTTAGGCTGGTTTTTAGGCACAGCAGATCTGACCTGCTGCTAGTGGCAAGAGAGAACTGGTTTAAATTTCTCATTTCTAGGGGTCAGGAAATTAAAAACTAAGAGTCTCACAGTGACTGCTGTGTCTTTGATTGAGTTCTATACTTATATTTTGGCTCTGTGATAAAACTGGCTTTGGCAATGTTGTAGTAGTCATAACTGGATTTTCTTATCTTGTGTTTAAAGCCTCAGTTGTCCAGCTGCATTACTGTAACACCCGTGCGTGACTGGCTCTGAAATCTAAAGGGACAGATGAGATAGTTTTTCTAACTATTGGGAAATTATACTTAGGTTCATAAAAAGCCTTAGGCAAGTTTTACTTTATAGCATTTGTTTCAAAAGAATACGTTATTTTCCCAAGATAATAATTAGATAATCATTGTGGCAGTAAGGTTTTTGACCGTTACTTTAGCATATGCCACTCAGGGTAACTGCATTGAGACTTAGGGTATGTCTTGCTGCACAAGCTCTATACAAGTCTCAAAGATGCCTTGCTTCATTGTCTCCTAAATCAGATGTTATCCTTTGCTGTTCATTAGTGAGGACTCCGCTGCTGCCCAGTGGGAAGATTAAAAATGTTCTAGGGAGATGACTTGAAATCTGGTCTATCTCACACAACTGAAATGTGATTGCAGTTAATTCTACTGTTCTGCTTTTTCTTGTGTGTTTTTATTTATTGTTTTTTTCCTTATTGAGAACTCTTCCCCCTTCCTTTTCCTGTGGGAGATCTGTACCCAGTGTATTGTGTGCACAGCCCTTTGAAGTGGGGGAAAAGAAAATAATGGAAAACGTCAGCATATTTATTTTAGAATTGTTTTAAGTAACCTTTCTTGAGAATGGACTTATAGTTCACATCCTATCTGTAAATGGTTTTATTTTTCTGAGCAGAAAGTGTCTCATGTACTAAAGTATGCAAAATACATTTCTTGAGTTTTTAGAATTGAATTTCTAAGCATTGCTTGCACTTTGTTTCTATAAATACTAGGAAATAAGAACTTTGCTTAGAAGGATTTTCTCAGTTAACTGCAGTTTGCTAGCAATACACTCTGTTAGTAGATGCCTGTGTAGGCACTCAATACAATTTCTTCTAGTACTAGTATGGAGTGTAATTTTTGGGAAGATTCTCACACCAGCCTGGGTTTATTCCTGAAATCAAGTCACCCTTGCTGGGCTGCAGATTTTCTGTAGAGTCTACTTACAAATGTATCCATTTTTCCTTGATTAGATGATGCCTTTGTAAATAGGTCGCCAGGTGTATCTGAAACAGCTATAACAGGATTCAGTGTCATGAAGGCTCTGGCTGGATGGGGAGAACTGTATTACTGTGGAGCTCCAGAGATGATTTACTACCCGACTGACAACTTGCAATATAAACATTAGTCCAAGCATGATCTTGTCCCAAAACCCCGCCTACGCAGGGAGCCAGGAGTCTTCCTGCCACGCGCCATAAATCGTTTACGGTTTGCTCATGCCCATACATTTGAAAAACAGCTGTGTATTGGGGATTAGCAGTTTGCAGAAGGCCCGTGCGGGGCTAAATTAGGGTCTCTTGCCTCGGTGGTGAATACCGGTATCAGAATAGCAGGAGTGCTTCTCTGCAGTGGAAGGGAATTTACTCTGGGAATGGGTGCAGGGTAGCTGTGAGGGTACAGCAGACAGGGAAGAGCGTTGGATTGCAGTGCTTCACTTTGAGCTCAGATGCCTGATTGATAGCTGCCCAGCATGATGGGGATTGAACAATTCATTGTTAGTTGTGTGGGCTTTTTAAAAATTTTATTTATATATTTTACATATATATACACACACACAAAATGTCAGCAGACTACTTCTGTCTCCTAGGAGCTGAAGAATGATTAAGTTTTGGGGTCTTTTTTTTTACAGTGTGAAGAGCGGATTCCCTTTTGCTAGCCCACGGAAGCAGAATCAAATTATATACAAGGCCATCTGGGGCTTCACAACTAATTTTCAGCTTTTATAAAAAGTTTTACTGTGTCACTTGGATTTATTACAGCTTTACAACTTCAAATCCCAAAGTAAAACTATTTTTGTGCTGGCTGCCATGATCTAAATTACCTCTAGGAGCTTCTAATGACTAACTTGTTTTTATGGTGAAGCCTTCCATTTGTCCAAACCCCGGAAGCACTATCTGTTTGATAACTCTAAATGTATTGATGCTTTCACATCAATGCTGAGTACATCAGAGCCTAAAGTCAGTTGGTGCCTTCAGGTCTTTCTGTAATAAAAAGAATATGCAGATTTTGTTTTACAAAATAGACTAGACAGTACAGTTCAAATACCTCCTATGTGGCTGAAGGATCAGCTGCTGAGTAAAGCAGATACAAGTAGATAATTTTTAACTGGATTGGTGTCTCCATCAGCAAATCCTTTCTTGGGTGGGTTGGGTAAGAATCTGGGTGGAATGTGTCAGCAAGATGCCCCCTTCTAGATGCATCAGTTGAACACAGGTGTTTCCAGACTGTACCATGAGCATCCATGGAGCCATGGGCAAAGCCAGTGGGCTCTGGGTAAAGCAGGTGATTTGTTTCCAAAATGACACAGTTAGAAGGGTTCTTACTATTTTGTTGAAGCTGCTGCACAGGCATCCATCTGAAATAAGACCATTTTCCTGGAGCTTCCAGCTCTGCTCTCCTCTTCATTAGTTTTGTGGAGAATGGGGAGAAGGGCTCATCCTAGGCTTGTTTGAGCCTAGGAGTTGCCTCCATTTTTCTTATCCCTTTTGGTGAAAAGCTGTACAGTCTGTTTGATTCTTTGTGCTTTGGTGAGATGGAGGCCAGATAGTACCAAATAATGTTTGTGGCTGTTTGTGTGGGCACTTGAGATTTGGAAGGCACCTGCTAATGAGTTGTAGGTCATTTCATGTCAGATTGGCTAAGTTTCCATCAGGCTGCTGCTTTGTTGCGGCAATGCATATGGACTGTGTATGTTTGGGGATCCCTATCTCAGATGGAGAGGGTTTTCCTCCTACTTGCTGCCTTCTCTCTCCCACAAGGGGAAAAAAAAAATCACCTGATTCTGGAGAGCTTTTAACCTCCAGATTGAATTAGATGCTTTACTCTTACTTATATAGACTTTCCAGATGCATACAGACGTTAGAGAGGGGCGTGGGTATATGATCATATTTCTAGCTTTCCCTACTTTTCCTTGTTTTTGATGCTGCTGTTGGAATTCACCCTTCCCTTTTCCTAGGAACTGCTGTGAAGGAATTGCTGTCACCCAGAGCAAAGCTCAATCTGCTTGCCTCAAGGCCTTACCTCTTCAGGTTAGGACTTTGCCTGACTTCCACAAGCAGCAGTTTGTTTATGAGCTTACGTTACCTGAATCTTCTCAGGTATGTCTGAAGGGAACAATTCAGGGCAGTGGAAATCTCAACTCAGAGACACTGGGATAGGGGAGGGAAGGAAAGAATAGAGTTAGCAGTACAGTTAACTCTCTTCCCCCCCCCTTCACTTTTTTCCTCTGTTTCCTCACCTGCCCAGCTGTGTAGTAGGTTAGCAGTACGTGTCTGTTCTTATTCTTATGAAAGTAGACTTTGTTCTCTGAAGACTGCTAATCATGCCCCATGGGGGTGTAATCAGTTATAAGGTATTTAATACAGTGCAGGCGGGAACAGGCCGCCTGGCCGGGCTGGCAGATTGCAACACTACAATTATAAAGGGCCCCTTTCCCCCACTCACCCGCCCACCGGTGGCAGGATGAGGGTTTTACCTTGAAACAGTATTAAGTCTATGAAAAATAAAGATGTAGTGGGGGAAGGGAGGGGAGAGGCTGAAGAGGCAGCTCCTATTCTGGGAAACAGGCAGACCTACATTCTGCGAGAGCTGCAGCCATTGCAGGTTGCACTGTTGAGGCTTGTGGGAGTTTGGGTGCCATCACCATCGAAGTGGATTGCACAGGGGTGGCCCTTGGCAACCTGCAGGGCATCAGGGGCTTCCGTCCTCTCTGAAATGGGTTTTCTTGTGGTGGCTGGGGTTGGAGAGGTATGGAGTGGTTAGAAGTGGAGAAGCCCTTTCTCCTGCATGCGGTGATTTAGACACCTAATCTGTTTGGGTGCTTTTGTAAATCCTGCCAGGCTTCTATTTATATCTTTGGATATAAATCTATTGGTAAATCTGGCCTTCGTGCCTCTTTCTTCCAAGTAGTGGAGCTACTGCAGCAGCCTATCTTAGCAGTTTAGAAAAGAACAGGTAGCTTGAGGCCTGGGCATGGGAAAGTCTACTGGACTTCATCTAGTCTGTTCCTGTTACCTAGTACCAGACCATTCCCCTCGGTAAGGGCCTTGAAATGCACATGTGGGGTATGGAGCAACTGGGCCACAGCCTTATAAACTGTCCCTGCTCTGGCAGCTTCCTAGATGCATGGACATGTTCCTGGAGCTTGTGGGTATATTGACCTTTCTCGTTCCAGGTTCCCCAGAGATTACAATGTTTCAACTCTTCATTGGTGTTTGAATTGGCTGACACTGTTTTGTGAGGTGACAGCACAAGGCTCCCTCCTTTGCTTCTTGGAAATTAGAAGGGAGTATGTATTCTGCCATATCCACTTGTGTTAAATAGTTTCTGTCATTACTGCTTTATGAAATCCTGCGTCTTTCTGATGTCCCTGTGCTTTGCTGAAGTTCAGAACCTACCCTGTGAAGCACAGCAGATAGAAGCTCTTTTTAGCAACCTTTGGGATATTGGTGTAAATTCGAGCGGGATATATTCTTGCTACAGTGCTCATGAGAGTGTGGCTTTCCTGCTTGGCACTGAGTGAACACTGGCTATTAAGTCTCACAGTTGGCCCTTAGCACTGGGGAATGGGTTTTTAGGAGTGGGTTGATGTTTAATTGTATTACACAAAGTGCAGATTCAGAACATGGGGTTCAAAATACAGCCTTCCTTTTGTGGACTTGCAAATGCTGCTGACAGCTTCACCTCATGATGCATCCTCATCTTTTTCCCTTTAGAGTAACTTTGTATTTGGGAACCATGACTTCTTTGGAAACCTTTGGGATTTGTAGCAGTGTCCCATGAAGGAGGAGTAGTGTTTTTTCTGACTAGAACATTGGGTCTACTTGTGACTTTAAAATAGTCAGGTCCTGAGACAAGAGGTTATCTGATATCTTGGGGTTTTATACATTGTCTCTTATCTTCATCACCACACACTTTATCACAGTGACCAGCTGTAAGTGCTGTGGGGGAGAATAATATACAATGAAGATCAAATCTGTTTCTGTGGGCAGTGGGGACAGCGTTTACAAAAGGATTTCTGGGTCATGAGGAAGTACCTGCATCTCAGAGAAGCTGCCTGTCTTAAGGTAGAGTGGTTTCTTGAGGTCTAAGCACCCTTGATGCCCGAAGTCAGCTTCCTATTCAGGTCTGCCCCCTTAGCTCATCAAGGCTCAGTGTTATGTTCACCCCTTGTCTTACATGAAAAAAAACAGGGAAATTTCCTTCCTGGGCTACTGTGCAGACCTCTCTGTTCCTGCCCTGCAACATGGTTACTTTCCAGCCCTGGTGGCGGCTCTTCTCCTCCCTGAGGGTTGTGTGCCCAGTTGATAACTCTCTGGCCTTGCTCTGTTTCTCTTGCCCCATGGCTCAAGAAGTTGCCTGGAGAGCTCAGGGACTCTCCCACAGATGAGTCTGAGGCTGAAGCTGTTGTTGGGGTCCTGGCAGTGGCATGGCTGGCATGCGTGGGGAGTGTGGCGGGTGTCAGCATGGTGGGTGTGTGGGCTTGCTGCTTGTTTTCCTTCCCCGCCTGGTGAGGAATGCAATGTGTTTGCCTTCCTTGGCCTGTGGTTGCAGCTACATTCCTGCACTGGGAGTCAGCACGGCGGCGGGCGGCGTGCTGTTCATGCCCCCTGGCTACATGCTTTCAGCTCCACATCAAAGGTGTGTTTAGCTTGTAGCTTGTGCCATTCCTGGCCACACCTGGTGGCCTGCAGGCATGCAGGAGGTGGAGTCTGGCTGTGTTTGCAGATGGCATTCAGGGTTCAGACTTCTTGCTTGTGGCTGGAGCTGAGTCCATGCTAAACAACCCCAGGAATGCAGCGGGAGAGCTGAGCGGCACAGTCACTCCAGGGGCATGTCCTAGCAGCAATGTTTCCTTTATAGCTGCAGCAAAATAACTCATGCCTGCTCCTCCAAAGGAACTGGCTGTTTGCTTGGGTGTGTTGTAGGGTTTAATTTACACTGATAAGGCCAATTAAGGTTGGCTCGTCCCCCCTGCAGCCTGTGTGCTCTTGGCAATCAGTAGATGATTGAGTGGCTCATGCCATCAAGCTCTGCTCAGTACAAACTGTGAATGAGATGTCTGCCTGGAGATGGAATGGCTCCGGGATTTAACCTGTGCAGGAGTGCTTCCCCAAGTCAGTGGGTAAATGTTCTTACACGTATGCACTGCTGCTGAACCGCTCCAGCTTCTGGAAAAGCTTCCTTTCTCCAGCTGGTGCCTCAAGAGATGAGGACTGAAAGTTTGGTGAGGGATGGCAGATCAGGATGTAGGTGCATTATTTTGGGATCCTTGACATGTCTGTGAGAAACAGTCACTAGTTTTCTATGCCCCTGTCATGCCAAGCCATCCTTGTCCTCTTATGTAAGTCTTTCATTTATTTGCCTGCACAGGGAACCGTGGCCCCTTTTGGCAGTGTCAGTATGGGCAGCCCATGGGCAAGGCTTGTAGAAAGAACAGCAAAGCATCTTCTGTGTCCTGAGTAAGCCCTGGGCTGTTCACTTCATTACCCAGTTTGCTTTGATCTTTGGGACTTGCAGCTTCCTTTCTGGCAATTTCTACTTGCCTGAAATTCTGTGACCTGCCAGTCGTTTCCATATTAAAGTTAGTCTTCTGCAGAAGACCTCCCTACCGCCATCCTTAGAGAGTAGCGGGCATGAAAGAATTAGCTTTCAGAAGTGCTGTGGCATTATAGCAGAGTTTCTGCTTTTTAGCTGTTGCCAGAGTCTCTGGGAGAGTTGTTGCAGAGCTGCTGTTACCAGACTGGTCCATGCCACCCTCTCTTGAGAAGGATGTATCACTTTTCAAAGTAGGATCTCCATGACAGGTCATTAGGGAAATGTTACCTGTTACAAAAGACTCTTAAAATGGTGGAATGGTTGGAAACTATTCACATTGGGCTTTCTTCTTTTGGTTGCATGCAACCTGTGCATTTTATTTCAAAGTAGTTGCCACTGATTCCATACCTGACTTTTAGGGCTTGGGTGTTGACGGGAAAGTGTGTTGCCTGAATCTTCAATTTCCTTCCTCTTTTCTGCAGTGCCAAACTGAACAATATGCCCTGTGGCAGCACGAGGTGTAGCAAAATATAGGTAAGTCTAAAAGTGGGTTATGTGGAATGTTATTGATAGAACATTTAAGTGTGTATAATCATTGGGTGTTTCAGCTTTGTCATGCGATATAGGCTATGGCTGCAAAAATGCAGGTCTTGTTTAGGATTAAATACTGCTTCTGCTGTCACTTTCTGATTGTCAGGAAGGGAGTTGGAATGAAACGGACATGATATTGGCTAAGGAGGAAGGAAGGCTGATTCTTGGCCATTTTCTTTCCTCTCAGTGAGTTTTAATGTGTTGTGGAGTTAAAGTGACTAGTTCCTTGTTTCAGCTTCCCTGCTGACCTTCAGGACTGTGTAGGAATCCTGATCTCTGTGCTTCAGTGTCCAGTCCCAAACACCTCTACCTGGGAGATGTGCTCCCCTGGCTAGAGCAGAAACCCTCACCAAGTAGCTAGATCTCCCCCTGGTGGGACAGGGAGCAGAAAGCAGTGCTACAGCTGGACAGTTAAATTGGGAATTGGTCTGATCCTAGGGCACCTTGAGGCGGCAGCAGATGTGGTGTTTCTCCAGTTGAGACATTCCTTAGGCTGGAGTCACAGACTCTGCAGAGCAGAGCTCATGCAGCTGCATGAAGCTGAAGGTGTAAGTGAACAGCTTGCTGTCGGCACTGGACAAACATCTTATCTTTGTAACATCTGCTTGGCAATCCACTGGCGTTTGTCCATGGTCTTTGCCCTTAGATGAGCAGTGAGCTGCTAACTCTTTGACCGGTTTAGTCTGACACTTGGCCAAAAAAAAAAGGTACCTGGAACATGATGACTTGCTTTCTCTAGGATATCTGGGGCTGCTGATCCTCTGCTCTCAATAGAGCCCCTTTGAGGATAGGTGTCTTCACTTGTGGCTCAACTATCTCTCATTCCCAGCTTGCTCTCTGAAGAGCGGCACAGAGCTTGCTTACACAGGGGTCTACAGGGAGGAGTCCTGTGGGGGTGAAGAGCTTGTCTTCACTGCTAAAAGGGAGAAGTTTTTCCTTAACCTCAGAATAATTAATGCGTTTATGCTATCCCAAAGGATAACGGCATTTCAGTTTTACAAGAGCAATGCTGGGCAGGGTATGTAGTGCTAGTCTGGACAAGCTGACCTTGTGGTAAAACTGAAGTGCTGGGCCTTTGCTGCATTTGCCCCTTGGAGACAATTTATGGTCATTATTAGCTCCAGCTGAAGAACAACAGTGGTGCTAGCAATGATGACAAAAGTGTAAGGAGTGGTCAAGGAGAGCTCTGATTCTGCCGTAAGGAGGAGTTCTGTCTGAGGCAAGAGCTGAAGCAGCCCTCCTTGGTCTCAGGCGGGGCATCTGTAGTTATTCCCCCCAAGGGAGGAAGGTGAACCTGGAAGGTACAATACAGCATATGCAGAAGGACAAGCAGTGCAGCCTGGGACTGCTGCTGACAAGCAGCCTTCTCATATACAACCTGTAGGGCAGGGGTGGAGGTGTGGGTTCCTTCTACTTTAGTTAGGATCCTGCTGTTAAAAGCACTGACTGGAGCCCAGGTGAATGGGAAGAGAAGAGCCATAGCCAGTTGCGTGCTTTATACAGGTCATGAGTGAAAGACAGGCGGGTGGATCTGTTTGTTTTTCCTAAGCTGGATTAAACTGTGTTGTATTTCTATGACTGAACTCAGAATAAAATCTCTCAGCAGTTCAGTGGTGCTAAAGACTAAGAGAATCATTAAAAAAAGGAAAAGCTTTAAAAAAAACCAACCAAACAAACCAAAAAAACCCTTAAATGAGGCAAACTGAGGCAGATTAACTACAGGGCCACACCACAAAAAAGAGAGAAGATGCTCTAGGGTTACATTCTGCTTCAGGAGCCATGCTGCTCTATTGTTTACAGAGTTGAGACGAGTTTTGTGTCTGTTCCTGCCCTTGGCTCAGGCTCTGAATCTGCTAGGCCCAAAGCATGTTTTTGAAAGCGGTCTCCTTTTCTTGTTCTGCCTTTGTGGCCTGTTAAGACGACTACTGCCAGTGTGTAGGTGTGGGTGCTCTAACACTCCACATCATGCCTGAGTGCAGAAGCTGACTGGAATTCGATGTGGAATACTCGATGTGGTCTCTGGAGTAGGCAATGGTTGATTTGGGTTAAGTGGGAGGCATTTATGCCTGGTAGCAATCCTGCTTTGCAAAGGAGTCAGTAGCAGAATCACTCATAACCTCTGGGAAGGGAAAGTGACAGGATGTGATCAGCTTTGCGAAAAGGCTATGAACCCCTTTCTCCTTTTTTCTCCTGTTGGCTGGACAGGTTTATTCCTCTAATGCCATTTCTGTTTCTCTCAGTGCTATACTGGTTTTCCCTGCCAGCTTATAAGGAGCTATTGCTCATTGTAGGTGAAGTGAAAATCAGGTGGCTTGGTTGAAGAATGATCCACTGCTATCCTCGCACAATACCAGAGTCTGTCATTTTACTGTATGCTCTCTGTTTTCAGTACTGTAGAGATCATAAAATATTTCTGTGCTAGATCTCTGATGAATAGCACAGAGGATGGCTCAAGTTTCCATGGCAATGCTTCTGAATGTGCTTCTGTCACCAAAGAAAGAGGGACTTTTGGTTGATTAAGGTTTGAGGGTTTTGTCCAAAAAAGGGGATGATGGTGAGACTGCATGTTAGTTGTTTCCCTGCCTTTGGGTAGTGCCTCTGACTGACATATAATCTGGAGAAAGATGAAGCTGACATTTGGCTAATGGCAGAGAGGGACTTTGTCGTGCAAACTACAGCTGGACTCCTGGACGTGTTTAACTGTTCAGCTACAGATGCAGCTGCACAATCGCCTAACAGTTAAGCCTGTACCATTCTCTGCCTCTCACATCTGACCATCTGCTAGGGAAAAGCTAATTAAACCGAAACGATTCTTTCTGAGATTAAACCCCAACAGCAGAGAGAATTGAGTATAGTACAAATATTGTTCTCCTACTACTGGATGAGGGTTGCTGCTTTATTTCTACTTATAAAGAATTGCAGGCTGTTCAGCCCAATTTTTGCTGTCAGGTAGGTGTTTAGCTCATGCACATTTTCCTTCTTTCTTCTATCCCAGATCACTGCTAAGGCTGTGTCTTACTGAATTTTCCTACAATTCCTTTCTTATAACAGCTGAGGCTATTTTTCTTTTGCATGGAATTTCATGCAAAACCAGGGCACAGAGCTGGTTTTTCTCCTAGAGCCTCAATTTCTTTACTTAAGGAATGGAAATCATTTCTGCCTTCATCTTTGCGTGTATATATGGTGAGCGTGGATCCTAGAGTTGGTGTGGAGCCACGTAACCTTTTAGTTGCTGGAAGTTACCAGTGTGAATCCGAGACTCAAGACCAAACAGTTTATTGCGAAAATTTGCCCGCAGCTCTTTGAGAGTTGAAATTTGAATCTTGTCAAATAGAAAATGTGTAAGTGTGGTTCCCTTAGCAACTGAACTCTTGTGTGTACTTACAGTCCATGTTGCCATGTGATCAGGGCTTCAAAATAGCTCTTTCCAAAAAAAATAATCAAATGAACTTACAACTTTGGTTGATCTAGTGGCTGCTCCTGGTATTCAGCAGAAGTGACAGCTCACCATGTTATTCGGAGTTGTGGCACAACTTAGTTTCTGAAGGCCAGTGAGGGATTTAGTTCTCTGCAAGGGGCTCTAAGAGTATTCTCACTATTGACTTTCTGTACTGAACGTGGAAAACTTACTGCATTGGAGAGGAATATATGTATATTGTATATCTGTATAATGGTAGCTCAGAGATGGCAGTAGAAGTTGGCAGTGATGAGAGGGTGATGGTTGTATTGCTGGAGTACATGTGATAAAGGTTGGAATGAGCTTGAAGGACATGGTTAAAGAAGCAGGTAGAGATGAGAGTACCAAAAGAATTAAAAGAAATTAAATCTTGATAGTCAGGAGGGACAGTTCAAATAGTTTTGAATGAGGAATGGGAAAAAAAAAAACCCCTAGTAATTCTGGATTTGGTGGAATTTAATTCTGATGAATATGTTTCAAAGGGAAAATGCTGTGGAAACTGGAGAAATGAGAGGTGATTTTAGTGTGTGGATTTGTATCACATTAGGTCTTTGACCTCAGACTTGTTTTGTGTATGTGCTTACCCCACAGTTAGCAAGAGAACTTCATATTTTGGTGGAAGAGGGGCAGTAGTAAGACCATGCCTGGGGGCAGTTAGATAACGTGCTCTAACTCCACACTCCAGTTAGCTCAGATAAGCAGTTGGTGAGCCATACCCTTAGGAATGAGAGAGTGGGGAACATTGCCTTCCTGGTGTCTGAACTGCTCCAGGTATGTTGGACATCAGCAAGCAAAAGCTGAGTGGGTGTATAGAAAGCACGGTACAGTGCAAGTATTTGTGATCACCCTTCCCCTCTTGGCTGGTGAGAGTAGAGAAGATGTTATGCCATGCTAGTCTGAGTAGTATTATGATGCTTAGTTGGCATAGGAGTACTGAAACTTTAAGTCATATAAATGTCAGTGCCTTTAATACCTTAATATATCTTGTGTAGTGTGGTTAGCTGGTATTGATTCGAAGAGAGATGCACCACTCTGGGTTTTTTGGAAGAAAAAAATCAAACACAGAACCCAGGAAAACCTTTCTTGGAAGAAGAAAAGGGCAAAAAAGGGGTTAACTTCAGTATTGGTAAAGATTTTGCTATTGCAGGGAAGTTGTACTGAATTAACTTAATCAGATTAGAAACAGCTGTGATTATATTAGTGCAGCATTCTTGTATAGGCATCTTTAATTTAGTTTGTGTCTTGTATCTATCTATTTAACTTTAGTTGATTCAACGCAAAGTGCTCTTAAACTGAATTAAGAACATTTACCCAGGAGGGTTATACCACTTTACATTATTTTCTAAGTAAATTTAATTTAGTACAGCGTATATGTAGACAAGACCTTGGGGAAAAAGCTGATCCTTTTTATTACTTGCTGAACAGTGTGTCATGTTTGGCTGTAGCCATCTGATGGTGGAATGAAAGAGCCCGTTGTGGTGCATATTGGTGGGGGATGGGCAAAGTGATCATTGCAAGCCTTTGTACAACTTGGTCATTTGTAGCTATAGTATTCGATTAAATTTGATTACTTCTCCTTATAAATCAGGCGCTTTCTTGTCTAATACAGGTGTGAGACTCCTGGAACGTTATCTTAAGGTTCCTCCTCAGCCTGCCAATAAAAGCGCCTGCAGACCTGGTTAGTGTGCTGCGTAAGCAGCAAAAGCAGCATCTCAAAACCTTTGCAAATGTTTAATGTTTCAAAAGATTCAGATGGCTGAGCAGGTTTGAGCTGGACTTTTCTACAGTTTGGCAGAGCTTGAGAGAAATTTCATCCAATTTTGATGCTGTTTCCCGGTCACTGTCTCTCCCCAGTATGTGCCTCAGTATGTATGGTGACTTCTGCACATACAGAACTCATAGCCAAGGAAGAAGTAACAGTTCTCTTTCTTATTGAAAAGGGTACCTGTAGTCAATATATTTTGTGTTTTCTGCTTGTGGGTGAAGGCTCTATGGGAACAAAACGCACATAAATTACTCCACAAGCGCAGCTGTAGTGATAGCATTTCAGAATAAAATTGGGTGCTGTAAACAGCCATTTCAGTTCTTGAAATTTGCTTTTGCCAGCACCTGCAAGCATCAAGGCTGGACTTAACACCTCCTCAGCATTGCAGATGCTCTGTGGGCTGGATCACTGCAACAACTTGTCCATCTGTCCTCTGTAAATAATGCAAATAAGGAGCTCTGCTCCATTGTCTGGCTATGTAGATACTGCATGGTGTGTTGGCCATCTGTGCATCACTGCAACTCATAGAGGGGATATTTTGAAGAGCATATTGAGGCAAGTATATAGGTTGCAGTCATGGAACATTCTCTAGCATTGCTATGTTCTCTGTTGAAGGGATGGCTTGGTCCCAGGCACATTCAGTCCCTGGCACTGAGGACCTGTAGACTGTAGTTTCCCCAGAACTTCTAAAACCAAAAGCTGAAACAAGAGGACTGCTGATGTTAATTGCTGGGGGTTGTGTGAGATTTAGGGAATACTTACAGGGACTGAGAGTCTGCTTCGCAGTGGTTGAAGAATTTAAGCTGTTCTTACCTTGTACTAATTAAATGCCTTTTGATTTTATGCTTTTATGTATGATTTTTATTTTTTTTTCCTTTTCTTCCCCTCCTACACGGCACAGGAGCTGACAGAGGTCAGAAGGGAAATCCTACACATTGATTTTCTACAGAAATTTTCATGTGCTCCCTTTTCTCTTCAAATGTTTCCTTGCTGTAGCCATTCCCTAGCTTGTGTTTGAGAAAGTTTAAGGCTATGGTTCCCAAATTTCCCTCATATTATCTACCAACTTTTTTGCCAGATACATGTTGTTAAAGTATCAAGATTTGCTTTTTCTAGCAGGGCCCAGACAGTTGTTTTCAGGGACTTTTGAGAGCTCTCCTAATCTTCATGTGTTGTTTTCTAATGGCCTGGTATACATCTCTTTAAATATCTGAGAAACGTGCTCCAAAAGCCTTCCCACGGAAGATCTTAAAAAAAAACGCAGGTAAGAAGCAGGGAAAGATATGAAAACCAAGGTACAAAGATGAAGAGGCTCTGGAAGTTTGCAACCTAAACCACCTTGTGAGAGTTGAAAGGATCACTGAATGAACTAAAGAGATGAAGCTAATGGAATTGCTGAACAAACTAAACAGGCTTCTGGTGTGTCAGCATTTCTGCTTGAGAAGCTGTCATTAGTCCCTGGTGTAGCGTAGCTGTCAGTGTTTAAGGTAACTTGGCAAATGACCTTTTGCTGAGGTGGTTCTTGTGCAATTTCAGATGTAGCCATTAAAGGTGGTTCTGTGCTTTTATATGCATTAGAAAGCTAGTGTTCATTTCCTGTTCAAAATCTCCCCTGGGTATTTTTATTCTCCATTAACATTCCTCCTGGGGATTGGATTCGGGTCCTTTGCTTCCTGTCCTGTTCCTGTTCAGATGTCAATCAGCTGTTGCGTTCTATTCCAGTTACGTGTTAGCAATGTTAGTGTTTCCAGGGCAGTGCTGATCTGTCCTGGCTTTTATGAAAGGGTTAAGGAAGCTAAGCTACTTTTAATACAGCAAAGCGAGTAGATAATAAAATGCATACTTAAGGATATGGAGCGCAACTGAATTAGAGGGACTGGGATCTTTGTATTGTGGAAGAAGGGAGTGGGACTGTAAGGAAAGTGCGATTCTGATACTTTTAAGAGGCTTCCACAGGTTGCAGTGGGTATGACAGACACATGATATGTCCGGTGGTATTTACATTCAACAAGAACTATGTAAGACTGTAGAGTCTAGGGATTTCATTTTCTTTGGAAATATGTTAGGTGTTAAGTAGGGCTTGTTACATGGCCTGTTGTTCAACAGCTAGCCTGATCCCTTTTTCTTGATAGCTCTTGGAATTGTTCCCATGCAGAGAACAGAGGTTTCTGCCTAACAGTCAAGGTTAATTGGTATGGAAAAGCAGGAATGAGCAATAATCCTCCTGAAACTCAATTTTAATCCAAGAGTCACTATAATACTATTACTCAGATCTGAATCGTGACCATTAATGTACAAGCAGAACTGAGATGCAAGTTTCTGCATTGTGAGCTGTCATCCTTTTATTTTAAAATGGGCCTTAAAGTACCCAGCAGCAGAATGGATCTGAATGTATTTTTAATTGAGATGCCTTCTCTGAATGAAAAGATCTCTCTCATTAAATGTTAAAGCATCCTTTAATAAATAACCTTGCAGTCCTTTTTCATTGTACTTGGCACCAGCAGTCTAGAAGTGCTGCTTTTAACTTCACACAGCTTGCTCCTCTGTCCTGGACAAGAACTCTGGGTGCAGTTATTGCATCATCCATCTCGTTGATTAGTTGTCTTGATCAGGCTTACTGCAGGGGCTTCTCATGTAGTCTGGTTTAAGATATGTGGAGGCTAAGGTTGCCTCTATCTGTAAGCACAGGAAGGCAGCCAGATAAGTCTCTATTGCTTTTGCCTCTTAGGATGCTAGTGAAAAGACATTGTTGCCTCCTAAAGCAGGATGTGTCAATGTCTTTTATTGGATATGCATTTGGAGTGTAGGTTGGAGTGTGGCCCTGATAGAGTGAAAATTCTCTATTAGCTGTGGTGCCACATCTGATATGTGACACAGGACAGTAGCAGCAATTTTTTTACACGAGTATTGGGTTGGGAGATTTGGAGACCTCTTACTTGGTGATAGCCCATGAATGTTTCTGCTGTGTTACATTAGAAACAAATGTGGTTGTGACTGTTACGGAATGCATTTTCTCTGTCATACAAGTTTATCTTTTGGAATAAAGAGTAAGCTTAAAGAAATGCTGCTGTTAAAAGGAAAAGGCTGGAAAGATGACACAACAGCTGAAGTAAGAAACTTTCTCTGCAATATAATCACCATATTTCTGTTGAAGAGGGGAGACTGCTGAGCCTGAACAGGGTCAGAAAAGGCAATGGAAGAGAAAGTGATGTTGAGGGAAACCCTGCAAGTCCTCTGCAGCTTTGCAGGGAATATTCAGCTGCAGCAAACAGGCAGGTGCTGTGTGCATCCTAGAACCAAAGCAAAGTATTAGCTACCTCAGACCTCAAGGGACTTGACATATATCAGGAAGACAGTAAGTGTCTACAGATATCACTTTTTTTCTTTCAGTACTTTCCCTTTTTGTCCAAAGGGTTCCTTCTTGCACCTTTTTTTTTGTATATTATGGACCTCTTTCTTGTTACTGGAAACAAAGTGATGCTAACAGAATGGGTGGTGTTGTGGTTTTGCATGCATGCCAAGTGGCTGTTAGTTCTGTGGGCCCTGCACAGAATAGTCTAAGAACTTCTGTGCTAGATCACATCTGTTCCTGGTGTGTGGTAAATGTTTTGCCCTGCTCAGATCACAAAGAGAATATAGCTACTCTGCAAGTGGAGAGGGTGGATTTTACACCGGGGGATGCTCTCTCATAAAAACAGCTGGAGTCAAGCTTGTGTACTCCCTGTGCAGCTGCACTAAGTCATTGTCTCTGCACCCCCTCACTGTGAAGAGGAAAGAGGTTGTGTGTGTTTTGGCTTTGTGGAGGAATCCTCAGCTTTTTGCATTAACAAAGAAAATTGTTATGTTTCCACTGCAGTCTTCTGACCCTTTGTGTGTTTGTGTCTGTTTGCATTGAAGAGGTTACTATGGCTGATGCTGATCAGTGCGACCCCAAGCTTTGTAGCCATCAATGAGCCATTCCAGTGAAGCTGTAACTGTCAGTGAGCTTAGAAATGAGACTGGAACTACAGTGGGTAGTAGCTAGAAGACAGTAGAATTGGAGCTACTGCAGACAATAGCCTGCTAGGAAGAGGACTGTACTTAAGGAATGTTTCTGATGAGAGATGGAAAGGGCAGATAAAAGGGACCAGGAGGTTAAGTTTCCTCTTGTATTACAGTGCTAATTAGAATAGCTGAAGAGCTGCCTCCTGCTGTAGCTTCAGGCTAAAGCTGAACTTCTGCAGGCTAGTCAGAATGTGGACTTGACAGCAAGCTCCTTCAGAGAGGCGCTTGTGAATAGCGTGGTGAGCAGAATTAGTGCTGCCTTCTATTTCTGGATATTACCTATATCAGTTCCTGCTTTGGAGCACAAGATTTGTCTATTCTGCAGAGAGTGTCTGCTCTTCTCTGAACAGAGGTGTGGTGAATTGAGCCACCTTGGGATTCTGTCTCTGCGGTAGCAAAGGACACGCAGGTATTGTAGGCAAGGAGGGCTTAACTGTGCTGTTCAGTGCGGGGAAGTCTGCAAAACAAAATTAGGTTGGTGTGGCAGGGTGGTTGGAGCAGAGTGCTCGAGACTGGATTCCTGGTGTTGGACAGGAATGCACGTGGGGAAGCAGTGACCCCTGGAGCCATCCTAGAAAAAACAGCTGCCTTTCAGAGATCAGTTACTGGTCTGCACTGGCATCCTGCTCAGTGCTGAGATGGTTAAAAGACTTCTCTTTTCTGGGACACAGTGAAGACAAGGAGCTTATTTCACTTCAATGGCATTAGATAGTAGCCTGATGGCATAGCAGTTTGCTGCTGACTGCTGCCCTGGTACCTGGCCGTGGGTTGCTCTGCGCGTGCCTGGCTGTTTCCATGTGTTGTGCTAATAGGTGACTGACACCAAGTTTCCTTTCTCATGTTTCAGGAGCTGTTTGCCAGATGCTGCTGGATGCTGACAGGGGAAAGCTGATTAGAAGACAAGCGGCCAGAAATGTTTGGACACGTCGTCACTTTGGATCTGTAAGTCCTTGTTTGAGGGAAAGTTGCCTGGAGGCACTGTGAGTATTTGTCTCTGGAAATTCTCAGATCATGAGGGTACGTTTCAAATCTCAGTATCTTTTCCAGGTAGGTGGGAATGAGATGGCAAGTAGCATAGTTGGTGGCTCTGGGGTAGGAAGCAGGACAGCCTTGTTTGAGCCTGAGGAACTGCGTGCTGAGAGACACGGAGGCCTTTGACATGTTCATTCTGAGCACCTCTGCAATGGAAACATGTGTGGACCCATGGGTGCAGCTTTTTCCTGGAAGCCTCTGCTTGTCTGCCAGCCCATGTGGCTGGTGGTTTTGCCTTGATGCTGAACCAGCTTGTGCTGGGAGTTGGTGGAAAAGCAGATTCAAACTATGCTGGCCTGGTCCTTCCTGGAGGTGCACATTATCCCTCTCTTTCTACCCCTGTACTTTACAGCTTTGCCCTGCAGAGCAGTAATGCTGTTGTGAAGCTGGTTTTCTCCTGTGCTAGTTGAGACCCGACTATAGCCTTGTAGTAAGGAAAGGGGCCAGACAGCTTGTTGGGGCAGGGCCAGCACTAGGGCACCTCTTCAGTTTGTTTTGGCAAAGCTTGAGTTTGCGTGGTCCTGGTTGCCTGCCTGTTCCATTCAGCTTCAATCTGGCTCTCCCTGTGTATGTACAACTGCTCCACACCCTGCACTGCTGTCCTGCCTCCCAGGGCTTGGTGCTATTGACAGGGAAAGAGCAACACAACAGCAGAAGTACATCAGAAGGGAAGGCTCCACTGCAGTCTCTCTCATGCCAGTGGCTGTGATGGCCACAAAGCTACGCTTTTACAACTGGCTCCCAGGTCAATCCAATTCTCTACTTGTAATGATAGGTACCCAAGGCTTTGAACAGAGAGGAAGGTTGTTCTGAACTTTTGTTCTATCCCTGGTTGGCTGGACACTATTTTACGGAAGCCTGTTAGCAGCAAGGTAGAGTATGGCATGCTGCTTGGTGGAAGTCAGAGAGTAGCTTTCCTTCCTCTCCAGTGGACGTGTGGGTTATCACAGCTGTAGGCACAAGGATGTAATGTTTTGGCTCAAACAAGAATCTGATAAATGCCAGCTTATTTGTAGGTGAGAAGCACCGACTTAAAAGGATGAGTGAGGTAATTGTTAGCATTACTAAGCTTCTGTGCTGAAGGCTTCACAGTTAGCATCCCTCTGCAGTAGAGGGGAAGATTATCTGGGAAGGTTCCATTTCACAGGAGGTTTGTTTAGTCCTTCCTGGAACCCGGGTTCTTTGAAGCTATTGCTTCATGAATTTTGAGTTTGTGTGGTCCCAGCTGCCTGAGTGCCTTGGACATGCCCTTGCCAGATGCCTTTCCAGCTCTTGCTGGGCTGTGTGGCCTGACTATCCTAAGCTAATTTAATTTACTTTCAGATCTGATGTGGATTGGGGTGGGTACCTGGGGTGAGATGACCATCCAATTGTTCTTGGTTATAAACATTCCCTATTTATTACATATTTAAAGGGTGAAATTTTCAAACTGTCTGTTTTGATGGATGCTAAGCTATTTGTCTCTCTTCTTCAGGGCATCTGAGTGAATGTCCCTGCTTCACAAGGCTTCGAATTTGAGCCCAGGCTGGTAAGTGCTTAGGTCCTTGTGGACTAGAGAAATGACCATGACTTCAGCTTGGGATATCTCCATGCTCAGCTCCTATCCTTAGCCTGGCAGGAATTGACAGAAGAGTCCCCTAGATCACCTGTTTGATGGTGGGGTGTTGACAAACCTGCTTCTGGTCAGAATTTCAGCATTCTTCTTTGAAGAAAAATGTCTTCCCAGTAAGTCAGACCCATCTGTTTTGCTTGGGGATGCAGTGGAATGTGAATTTGGTATGCTGGATGTGATTTTTCTAAAGTATTAGAGATGTCTTCATCTACCTGAACGTTTTTAGGAGAAGGGACCTCAAGGGAATGACTGCAGCAAGGGAGAGTTTCCAGCATTCTGATGGTAGAGAATTATAGGTTAGTCCTAGGAATTTGTTCATGTCTGGAAAGGCACGAGAAACTTTTGTGAGCTTGTGTTTTTAGCAGAGTGGAGGACAGCTTGCAAATGTTCCTGTGAAGTATAAAGCCTGTTGTGGCTTGGATCCACTCTGTGCTTGGTGCAGACACTGCACACTTGCCAGTTCTCCCAGGGGACTCAATCTAAGTGTCAAGAAAATGCAGCAAGGCATGAGTCGATAAGAATTGGAGAGAATTCTTGGGGCTCCATTTAGACACTTAACATGTAAAACTCAACTGGCCAAAACAAAATCAAGTGAAGTCCGCTGGGTCACTGGCTCAGTGGTATCCATTTACTGCCTTGAAGGTATGTGAATGGGAGTCAAATGGCCCTGCCTGTAAAAGAGGGGAGAGGGTGATCTAAGTTGAGGTAGGTCTTGCATTTTGAAGTGCTGAAGGTCAGGTGCTGACAATTGCAGAGATGAGTGTTAGGATCCAGGAAGGGAAAGGGGAATGAGAAGTAGGTGCCTACCCCAAGTACAGAGGGACTATGAATGATGCATATGTTGTCACCAGGGAAAGTCTGGTATTGGGCTCTGCAAGGACTGCTTGGCATCTCTGAGACTACTTGTTTTGTGTACAGTATGGTGGCTGTACAGGCTGCTTGGGCCTGCCCTCCACTGCAGTCCCGAAGTGGTGGAAATGAAAGAGATTATTCCATGTGTACAAGATAGCTGCTTTCCTTCTACCCCATTTTTCACTCTTGTACTGCTACTGCAGCAGGAAGAATCCTGCCCAGCATGGCTGGGGCAAAGGCACTAATCTGGTCTTTCCACAAGTGGTACTGCTGCATGTTGCAAAATCTGGCCTTAGACACAAACATCAAAGGCATTGCTCCCTAATTTCATGCCACCTGTGACTTGAGGGTGGTCTTTGTCTTTTCTGACAGAGTAGTTATAATGGTATGGTACCTCCTTCTGACAAGCCTCCTGTGGTCTGCCCCATTGGGGTTCTGGTGTAAGCCAAAAACTTCTGGGTTTGGGCTCTTTAATGGTTGGAGTCTCCTCCCACATAGTCCCTGCTGACAGTGACAGCACATGATCAATAACTCCTGCCCCAGCTGTCACTGCTGCCTGTAAGGCTTGCAGTTTCCATATTGGAAAAGGCCTTTCCTAAAGAGCCTAATCAATATGCTGCTGTGAGGTCTGTTCTCGTTTGCTATATATAATCTGGACACACATAAACTACGTGAGTGAGCGTGTGTAGAGGGCGGGGGAGAGGATGTGCCAGCCCTCTGCTCTCGCTGGCTGGGAGAAGGACACAGTTACCTCTTACTTTGCTCCCTCTCCTGCAGCTGCTGCTCAAGGCTTATGGGCACATCCTTTCCCTGCTCTATTAGCACTCTGCATGGGGACCTGCTCTGCAACTCCAGGGGAGCTGAATTTCTGCTGGGTCATTTCTAGGGTTCCATGGAGCACCTGTGACTCTCTCTTCTGTGCGTTTTCTGCTGTTGGTAGGTAACCCGCTTTCAGAGCCACGCAGGTGGGAGGATGTCGAGCACGGCTCCATCAAAGAAGCCTTACCGCAAGGCACCCCCGCAGCATCGTGAGATCCGCCATGAGGTACCCATCATTCGTGACGACCAGGATGGAGTGATCTTGGCTGAGCAGAGTCAGGTAACGGCTTGCCGGGTGGCAAAGGGCTTAACACCATTGCACCAGCAAACAGGGTTTAGTTACACCGAGGCAGGCCAGCTCAAGCAGGCAGAGGGGTTTGAGGTTTGCAACCTGAACTTCTCCTCATCGTGGTCCCTGGAGTCCAGCAGTGAGAAGGAAGTGACAGGGTGCAGAGCAGAGTTGAACATCAAGAGCCAGACTGTCTCGCCAGCGCTTCCACGTGGTGGGAAGATGGGGCAGCGAAGTGGGAAGCAGTGCCCAAACCGCAGTCATGGGCACCTCAGCAAATTTATGAGCCGTAGCATGGAGACAGTTGTGGTGTCTGGAGATGAAAGACACCATCCCACTTGTTCTTTCAAGAGCAGAAGCCTGGAACGCTCACTTATGTTTAAAGAGCCTCCTGAAGTCCTGATGCCGAGGAAGTTTCGGGTCTCCTCTACACACCTGCCTCTCAAAGGGATCCTGAAGCAGACCAACATGACAGGCCCGTGCCCTGAGAACTTACGCAAGTCCCGCTCAGTAGAGACGCTTTCCCGTGGCCATGGCTCACGCAAGTACAGTGATCCTCAGGTCTGCCTCAGCCACAGGGAGAAGCGCTCGCTGGAGCACAGCAGCAGCAGTGCCGCTGACTCTGTCAAGCGCAGGGAGAAGATCACAGAGGAAAAACTGCAGTTCTCCAAATTCCTGGATGAGATTACCCAGCGGGTGCTGAGTCCCATCCGCTTGCGCTCACTGGGAGAGACCAGGGGAGCAGAACAAGACCAGAAATCTCCCCTTTTCCCCAGAAGCTCTGTGCCAGAAAGCCAAGGGGAAGGTCACCTGCAAGGGGTCAAAACCAAGCGTGCAGCTGAAAGAACTGCCTGCCCAAGCAGAAGAAAACCAGAAAAGAAATGTGAGGGGCTGGGAATGACTTCATGCCAGAGAAAGTGTGCCGAGGAGGCTGAGAGAGCTTCCAGACTAAGAAAGAAACCTGTCCCTGGGAGGAAAGACAGTAAGGAAAAACTCCTTTCCTTGGAGAGAAGGGTAGTAGATCTGTGTCAGTATGAACTGCAGCAGCTGGCAGACCAGGGACTGGCAGGGACATCCTCTGGGCAGCAGCACTCACTGTCTTCATGGAAAAGCAGTGCAGAGGGCAGAAGGGATAAAAGCAGTCCCTGTTCACGGCTGTTACAGCCACAACATCTGTGTGCTAAACTTGGGCAGAAGCGTGCAGTGGAGCCGAACTACTCAGAGAAAGGATCCTTCTCCACTCCAACATGCTGGGGTCAGGAGGAGGGGCCTACCCCATCTAGACCCTCCCCTTCCTTCAGTCTGGCACTAAACAAGGTAGGTGACAGGGCCACCGGCTCACAGACAGGGGTCTCACAAAGGCCAAAGCTCCCACCTGGATCTCATCTAGTCTGTAATGCCAGTGGGGAGAGTGAGAGCAGGCCTTCAGACCTCATGTTGTGGATGTTTACTCACCAGAAGCTGCTCTCTTGTGTGTGCCACTCATGGCTGTGCTCCAAATTGGGTATGTCTTCCTGGGAGGAACCAGCTTCTCTTTTGCCCTAGGAGTTAGGAAGGCAGGAGCTGGTGCTGTTCCCCCCGCTGCAGACTTCCCAGGTGTTTGCAGGTTGGAAGCCCTCCAGGCTGCAAGGTGGCAAGTGTGTGCAGCAGACAGGCAGTTCTGTTGTCAGGAGATGGTGGGATGCTGCTGGTGCTTTGTGTGTTCCCTGTGCCTGACTGTCTTGGGGTGCTGGATCTTCGTATGATGGCTGTTTCAGGTCTTTGTTAGCCTTTTCCTCTTTTTCTCCAGCCTACTTTGGGGCCATTGCCTCATTTTAATAGGAATTGCATTATACCCTTTGCCTAATCACTAGCATCTGCTGTGTGTGTATTTGTATGGGTAGGGGAGGCAGTTGCTAGATAATTCTGCATGAATTAACCAATTGCCATGTGGGGTCAGGATGTAAGAAAAGAATGGATTGATGCTTTCTTTGCCTCTAGGGACAGGAAGCTGTATGCAGGCGGACCATTCTGTTGAAGTGTGACTTGATGAAGGAAGCAGTCCCATGATGTCTTAGGGCCAGGACTGGCATTTACCTTCTGTAATATTGCTAGCAACTCAACAACCTCATCCCCAACTGTCTGTGGCACAGCCTCTCAGCACAGAGCTGGCTGTGACACTTAATGGGCAATCTGAAGTGTGGCAGTACTTTGGGTTTGTGCTGTGCTGTTGGTACCAACCACCAAAAATAGCCTATGGGCAGCTTGGACTTTGTGAGAATGGTCACAGTCTTGGGCTTTCACAGAAAATATGGCTACTTCTAGTGCTAATTAAATCTCTCCTAGCTGTGCTGGCAGGCAGCAGCCATCTCATGGGTTAACACAGAGAGTGCAAAGGTGAGAATAGCTGAGCTTTTGTCACTGTGCTGTGTCTCCTTGTTTTGCAGGTCTCTGCTCCAGCCGTCTCTGGGGATCTTACCCAGAATGTTAATTTCTTTCACAGACTTTTCTGACCTTTGGTGTTTCTTCTGCTGTCCGAGAATAGTTACAGTGGCTGGTTTCAGGTCTGCAGACAGAAATCCTTTTCATAGCAGAATTTGGATGGTAGAAATGGTAGGCCCTTTTCAGCTCCCAAATGATTCTTTCTCATTCTTTTTGTGGGGCTTCAAGGGTGTTGCGATTGCTGTGGTGACAATTTAGTCCTGGTGTATATTGTCCTGTGAGATTCCTGCTACCCACTAACTGTGGATGTGGAGAAAGCTGAAACTCCAGCTAAGGAGGTGGTGTTACAAGAGATTTTGAGATTGCATTGTGGGAGACTAAAGTTACCTGACTTGTGTGGTGGTTTCTAGTCTAGCTCTTCTACCCTGAACCAGAACACATAGTCTGTCTTGGAATCAGACAGCTGAGTGGTGTGTACAGATCCTAGGAGCTCTAAGCTTGCCTAGCATGACCTGCCAGATCAGGTGAGGAAGAGTCACAGTTAGGGTCTAGCAGTCAAGAATCTGCCCTTTAGTACAGTGTGAGGGACCAACTCCTCCTCTGAAAGAATCTCACAGCTGTTTTCTTCCCCATACAGGAACCCTTGACGGATGCAGAAAGGATGAAGTAAGTGTCCTGTTCCCCCTTTATGCATGTCATACTGCAATTGTGTGGGTGCTGATTCCTCACATCCTGTCTGTGCCACCTGCACAGTGAAGCTGACTGCCCCTGTAGGCTCCTCTCAGATCTTCAATCTTCTTGAGGCTATGTGGGCAGAGCTTTAGTCTGTGCCTTGCCAACCTCTGCCTTGCATGTCACTCCCCCTGGAGGGGATGGAAACGTAGGCCCTCAGTCCAGGTGCAGGCAGAGGAGTTGGTGTGAAAGAAAGTAGGAGATGAAGCCTTTAATGCAGGTGGAGAGAGGAGTGGCTTTTTTAACCCTTCTTCTTGTTGCTACTGTTTTGGTGTGAGCACCAGAAGCAATACACAGAGACCTGCTGCTGACTGAGGGTGAGAGCTGAGCCCTTTGCTGGTAGTGATGTGGGGCACAGACAGCTGCTAGCACTGAGCTCCAAGCCATAGTGAGGAGCAAGCTTGCACTGCCAGAGAGAAGCTGTGCTTCTGTGTTTCTCTGAGCAACTGAGCACAAAGGAATGAAAAGCAACAGGAAATCCTTCTGACCACCAGGCATGTTGTGGCTGGGGAGGAACAGAGCAGTTTGTGTTGGAATGGGGTTGACTGGCAGCTGTGATCACATCTGCACAGGCACTTTACCACCTCAGCTTCTGGGCTTAAGGCTGTATGAGTCCTCTCTCCACCATATGTTAAAGGTGTGAGGGCTTTTGAACCGGTTCAGGGGAGGAGAAAATAATTTTACTTTTTTTTGCCTTCAACTCTTCTAACCTGGACTGGGATAAATTATTGAGCAGGTTTCATTCACTGGTGAGGGACACTGGAGCTGTGCGGCTCATCTGGCTAGTGGGCTTTATCCAAGCACTGTAACCTGAGAGGAAGCTGGGAGCCACGGCTGGCCAGCTGGCGTGTGCTGCTTAGCCCCTGCTCAGAGTTTAGGAGAGTCTCCCTCTCCTGCCAGTGATGCACTATTCACTGCATGTGCTGGAGTCTCCTGCCAGTTCAGTTCCTGACTTGTTTGGGCTCCTGTGTGGGGCCCTAGGCCCTAGAGCAGGGCAGCGGGGTGGGTGGGGGTGCTGGTGTGGAGTACCCCTTGTGCACTCAGTGGTACCTTGTTCCTGTGTGCCCCAGGCTACTGCAGCATGAGAATGAGGAGCTGCGCCGACGGCTGACATATGTGACTAACAAAATGGAGGCGATGGAGAGGGAGCTGGAGTCAGGTCAGGACTACCTGGAGATGGAGCTGGGCCAGAACCGTGAGGAGCTGGAGAAATTCAAGGACAAATTCCGTAGGTATGGAAAAAAAATATGAAAGAGGTAGAGCTAGAGAGATCCTTCCCACCAGGAACTTGCTCAGCTGGTGTAAGCAGGCTGTGCCCTGTTGTGTAAATCAAAAGCATGCTGCATCCTCAGAAAGGTGCACCCCAGGACTGTAGGGGAGTTAAAGGTTCTGCAGCCATTACTTCCTCCGGGGTAGTGTAGGAATGCTGCCAGCATGATGAGCTGACAGCAACAGGGAATTCTTTGTGTATTGGATATAAGACAGGATCCAGCTTGGATGGTTACCCCATATGTGCAAAAGGAGTGACTGATGGCTGCAAAAAAATACATCACCACTTTACCTGAAAAGCACCTCAGTTAAAGATCTGGTCTCTGGTCACATGCTTATACTTGACATAGCTCAGAGGAGTCCTCCAAAGTCATTTACACCCTACCCTGTAAGATCCTTTCACCCAGGAAACCTCATCTTGCCTCCACTAGTTTGGGGTCTGAAGGCCATTGTGTGGCAGAGGTGAGGCATAGTTAATACGCCTGGGTGGCTTAGTGAATATCAGTCTTTGTGGAATTGGTTTGCTTGGCAGCTATGAAGGGGACTTGAATAGGTGCCTAAGATCCATTCCGATGCATGTCTTGTTTCTGTAGGTTGCAGAACAGCTACACTGCTTCCCAGAGAACCAACCAAGACCTGGAGGAGAAATTGCATGCCCTGGTAAGTGCCCTATTAAGTCCCTACACAGAGGAGGTGCAAGAGGCATGGGTGTTAGGACCAGATGCGGGAAGGGGCTCTGGCTTTACCCAGCAGATGTGGCAGTGGGTGAGGGGTGAGATTCTGGCCATGACCGTCTACTTCCGTTCCGGCTGGTGTCATGAACTGGTTTCTTGGTTTACTGAGCCCCTACTTGGTTATTATGCATGTGAGCTTTGGTTCCCCACAACATAATTGCATGGTATTCCGTCATGTTGCTTCAGTCCCTCTCAAAAGGCCAGGGTTGTGTCAGCCAGTCTTGGGGTGGTCATCCTGGGAGGACGGGGACAGTCAGAGCAGAGCCAATGTGCGTGTATGTCTGTTGTGTGCATTCATAACACTCATGGCTGTTTCTTTTCTCTCCCTCTTTCTCTCTTTCTCCTCCCCACGCTGCCGCTGGCACACGCTGGGCGCACTCACCTCTCAGGCCTCTCTCAGCCAAAGCTGGATTTTTGCAGTTGCGTCTTTTCGTTTGTGTGTTTTTTCTTTTTCCTCTTTACGTGTCTCGGCCTGTTGGTTTCATTGTCAGTCCCACATACACCATCCCAGATGGAGGGGCCCCAGCCCTCGTCCAGCCAAGGGCTCACCTGGTATCCAGCAGCTGCCCGCAGATGCAGCAGGTCCTAGCTTGCAGTGCTCCATCTCAAGAGCGTTTGACTCTGAGCCAGCTGGAGCATGGCGTGCTGGGAAGTGGTGCCCATAAGCTGTGGCACTGCACAAGATGTGGATGGCTGTGAGCCTCGTTTTCTCCCTTTCCTTCCCCTTCTGGGCTGTGAGCAGGCAAGTCGAACAGCTGAGATGCTGATTGCCTCCATGTCGTCCAGGATGAGATTATTTTGGTTCTAGCACTTGAGTTTCTTGGGTTAATATTTATTGTGCTGATGCCTGAAGAGACTGCCTATATGGGAAGCATTGTCCTCCCCTACTGCCCTCTGTGTCACTGTGATGTACCCCTGATGCATGACTGGACCCTGGTGGTCACAGCCTCAGAGCACCTTTGGGCAGTGTTGGAAGAACTTCTGGAGAAGGGGCTGGCTTGGCTTCTGAGTTGTTGCCACTCTCTGCTGTTATGTCTGGGTCTCTATCAGCCCTGTACCTGAATTGTTAGGGAGTCTGAAGAGGCAAGATTGCCTGCTTTAGAAAGGGCATTACCTAAGCTCCATATGAAGCTGCACAGGTACTTTTTCTTACTAGAGCAAGGCTTAAACTCTTTCAAGATGGTACCCTCTCCCTGGAAAACAAGCTTTTTGTCCATTCAGCATTGACTGCTGGATCTTGATGGGCCATATTCTCGTTCTGTTGCCCCAGAGAAGAGGGCTGGGTATCACAAGCTCAGAGGTCTTTGCTGCCAATGGCAGGATAGTATCGACTGCTCAAAACCAGTAGCTCTCTACCAGGTACCATGTGAACCAGGGCAGAGAGGAAACATGGTTGTGCTGCAAGAAGAGGTACTGCATTAAGGAGGTTCAAACTCAGCCTGTTGTCTCTGTAACTAGCAGAGTGGCTGGCTCAGTTTGGCCTTCAGAGTCCCTCCCTTGGTGAAGAGCCAGGCTGTCCCCCTTGTCTGTCTGTCTGGAAGTTTTTGTATCTCAGCTGAACATGTCATTGTGCTATGCTTGGGCTGAGGTGAGTGGTGAAGCCACATTCTACTGTTCTGGAGAGATTCACACTTGGTGTTCTTGCATCCCAGATTAAAAAGGCAGAGATGGACCGCAAGACACTGGACTGGGAGATCGTAGAGCTCACTAATAAATTGCTTGATGCCAAAACCACCATCAATAAGCTGGAGGAACTCAATGTAAGTAACCCTCAGTGTTACTCAATGTAAGTCACCCTTGGTAAGTTTGCAGATGACACCAAGTTAGGCAGGAGTGTTGATCTACTTGAGGGTAGGAAAGCTCTGCAGAGGGATATGGACGGGCTGGATTGATGGTCTGAGGCCAGTTGCATGAGGTTCAACAAGGCCAAGTGCTGGGTCCTGCACTTGGATCACAACAGCCCCATGCAACCCTACAGGCTTGGGAAAGAGTGGATGGAAAGCTGCCTGCTGGAAAAAGACCTGGAGGTATGGGTCGACAGCTGGCTGCATATGAGCCAGCAGTGTGCTCAGGTCGCCAAGGTGGCCAACAACATCCTGGCTTGTATCAGAAATAGCGTAGCCAGCAGGGCTAAAGAAGTGATTGTATCTCTGTACTCAGCACTGGTGAGGCTGCACCTTAAGTACTGTGTTCAGTTTTGGGGCCCTCACTACAGGAGGGACATTGAGGTGCTGGAGCGGGTCCGGAGAAGGGCAATGAAGCTGGTGAGGGGTCTAGAGCACAAGTCTCACAAAGAGCAGCTGAGGGAACTGGGGTTGTTTAGCCTGAAGAAAAGGAGGCTGAGGGGAGACCCTCTCGCTCTCTACCTGAAAGAAGCTTGTAGTGAGGTATAGGTGGGTCTCTTCTCACAATTAACAAGTGATAGGACAAGAGGAAATGGCCTCAAGTTGTGCCAGGGGAGGTTTAGATTTGGAAAAATTTCTTCACTGAAAGGGTTATCAAGCATTGGAACAGGCTGCCCAGGGAAGTGGTTGAGTCACCATCCCTGGAGGTATTTAAAAGACATGTAGATGTAGTGCTGAGGGACATGGTTTAGTGGTAACTTGACAGTGCTAGGTTAACGGTTGGACTTGATAATCTTAAACGTCTCTTCCAACCAAAATAATTCTATGATTCTGTGTCAGTCTGCAGATGGCTGCGGAAGCGTGTGAGGTGAGGTCTTTTTCTCTTGTGTAAAGGAGCACATTTCAGTGGGTATGTGTTATAACAGTAGGGACAAACAGAAAAGAGCGCATAACAGTAGGGACAAACAGAAAAGAGTTTGAGGGGTTGTGGAAGGAAGAACTGGTTGTCAAGTTTGATGTATTCGTTCTCTTGAGCTTAGGGTTTGACCTGAGTTGATGCTGTACCAATGGAGGCATCACTTACTCTAGAGCTGAGAGGGAGCTGATGCCTTTTCTGCACCATTAACATACAAGTTCCTGGATCTGGTGCTTGTTTCTATAACTGCTCTCAACTCTCTCCAGTCTGTCTGTCTGCAGAATGCCTAACATCAAGCAGTGTCATCAAGCATGGCTGAGGGCTCTGGGATAGGATAGCAAATCTGGTGGGACTTTTGGAGAGTATTAAAATCCCCAGAGGGAAACAGCATTCATACATTGCCAGACTATATGCCTGGAGCAAGGGCTGGAGTTGAAAGGGACACCTTTGCTGAGTAGTAAAAAAGAGCACAGATGTGTGGAAAGGGGGGAATGGCAAGTGCCCTCATCAGCGATACATCAGATGCCGCCTCCTGCTTCTGTGCAAGCAGCATCTGGTCAGATTTTTGGGTAAGAGATCAGGCCAGTCTGACACTGTTGCACACCTGTGCCCTTTCTTGCAGGAGCGCTATCGACAGGACTGTAACCTTGCAGTGCAGCTGCTCAAGTGTAACAAGTCCCACTTCAGAAACCACAAGTTTGCTGATGTGAGTAGCTCTCCTGCTGAGATCGGGGAGAAGGGCTCAGGGTCTCTGCCTGCATCTTGCTTTCTCTGCAGGGCTGTTGGGCTCTCGTCCTTCAGCCTCACATAGAGGTGGGGGGGGCTCCTACTCCCACTCCCACTGAGAAGGCAGCACAGAGCCTCTGCCAGCTCCTCTTTCACACCAGCTCCATTTCACAGCCCAGCCAGGAGCTGTTATAAAAAGCACAATAACCTTGAATATGATAGTCTGCTGGGTGCCTGCTGCGAGCTGGCAAGAGGACAGACCTCTCTCTTAACCTGCTCTGTCCTCTTCCCTTTCTCACGTGGCCACATGGAAGGGCCATGCTGCCTGATAAGGGGTCAAGCACGCCCTGCTTCATGTCTTATTCTGAGGAGAAATGTGGGAGACAGCATTCAGGGTGTCTTTTAGGCCTCCTGAATGGGAGAAGTTGGTACCAACTCATACTCCCCCTTGTGGGGTCTATTCAGCTCATCCTGCGCTCAGGCTGAGCAAAGACAAGAGTTTAGGCCTTTCACATTAGTAGCATCACTTCTTCAGTTGGAAGTACCATTCAGACCCTTATCCCAGCTCTCTCTTTGCCGTACCCCTAGTCTCCATCTCTCTTTATGTTCCTCTCGGCAAAATCATATGCTTGTCTTTTTTAACCTAGCAGGTGACCAATATGTCACCCTCTCCCTCCCCCATTGTGTCTCAAATTAGCGCTCTTGAGGTCAGTGTATCAGTTACTGCTGGGGTAACCTTGACCTCTCTCCCAGCTGTCTCCCCTCCCTGGAGCTTTGAATTCTGCCCCCCAGAGCACTGCATCACACATGGCTGCCACTGGAGGGGGGTTGGTGCTGAGCAGCTGTGCAGACGGTCTGCCTCAAAGCCAGCTGTTGTCATGCAGTGTGCCCTCTGTCTCCAGCTTTGGACTCAGTTTCCTTCTGGCTGTGATGGGACAGACCTTGCTGTGCCACTGAGTGGCTTGTGGAGCTCTGCTCTCCACTTCATGCTCCGCATGGGTGTGGTGACCAAAGTGATGGCAGCTGAGCAGGGTGGTGGGGAGAGCAGTAGCACCCGTTTGCATGACAAGGAGCACCCCTTACCCCCTGTTGAGACCCCAGCCCTGCAGCTTTGTTAATAACCTCCATATTTATTTCTCTAAAATTAATAGAGTGAGGAAGTGGGATGAGGTGGTGGAGTTGGTGGGAATAAGGGAAGGCATTGATTCTGGTCTGCAGGCAGGCTGCCAAGGTGGCATGGCTGCAATTACCACATCCGGGGAGCACTGCGAATCCCAGCTCTGGGAGCTGTTGAGTCACTTCAGTGCAACCACCAGCTGATTTTCCACAGATCAATAGATGCCTTCTGAGCATGTGCTGGCTGGACCTTGTCTCTGTGCTCACAGGAATGGGGGACTGAGCCCATGTGCCACCTTCTCTTGTTCTCTCTGGAAACTGGGGCCTGTCAACCATGAAGAAAAACGTGGCTGGTGTGACAACTAGAGAGCCTTGTTAGTCACTCACATGGGGGAGGTTTGCTTTGAAAGAGATACCTTCCTCAAGGCAACGTACATGAATGTTAGGGTCAAGGAGTACAAAGCACAAGTGAAAATTGGTTGGAAAGGGCAGATAATTTAAAACTTAATGACTTGCACGGTAGCCCCCTTCTAACATCCTTTTCCTTCTCCTTAGCTTCCCTATGAGCTGCAGGACATGGTCAATAAGCATTTGCACAGCACTCAGGAGTCCTCAGGCCCTGGTCAAGAGGCAACCCACACATTGGCTCCATCTGATGTTGTGCCCACCTCAGTCATTGCCAGAGTCTTGGAGAAACCAGAATCTCTGGTTCTGAATTCAGCCAAGTCTAGCAGTGGCAGCTGTCCCATGGCTGAGGATGTGTTTGTGCATGTGGACATGAGTGGAGCGCCTCCTGATGCCTGCAACAGCGCAGGGCAGATGGGGAAGGAAGGAGGAGATGCGGGGAAACAGCAGAATGGTGGCTGCAAGCCACAGAGCAGTGTGGAAAGCATGCCAGAGGAGGTGCCTGCCTTTGAGAAGCTAAGCCCATACCCTACACCCTCGCCTCCCCATCCTATATACCCTGGGCGCAAAGTGATTGAGTTCTCTGAGGACAAGGTGAGGATCCCAAAGAACAGCCCCCTGCCCAACTGTACATATGCTACGCGCCAGGCCATCTCCCTTAGCCTGGTACAGAGTGAAGATGAGAGCTGCGACAGGCAGCGGACACTCCCCAACAGCCCTGCTTCAGAAGGGCGCCGCTCGGCCTCCAGCTGTTCCTGTCAGCAGTCCCCCAAAGCAGCCAGAGCTCACGGCTCTTCCCAGAGCAGCCCATTCAGCAGCCCTCCCCAGATCCCGAGCGCCTTTGCCAGCTCTGCCAGCTCTGAGGAGGACCTGCTGGCCAACTGGCAGCGGATGTTTGTGGACAAGGCACCCCCCACCTCAGAGCGGGTGCTGATGAACCGCACGGCCTTCAGCCGTGACACGGCCCCTGAGCTCCAGAAGAGGTTCAGCCGCTCCATGCAGGAGCTGGGTAGGGCAGCCTCGGGTTACTCGGATGGCGAGGAGTCTGCGCAGAGCTGCAGCTGGACCGTGAGCCGGGACTCGAGTGTGGACACAGACAGCACCGAGTCCAGAGCCCGCAGGAGCCATTTCTCCTCAGACTATGGTACAGATTTCTCTCAAGATGAAGCCCAGAAGCTGTTGCAGGGAAGCGGAGAAGGCACTGCTGAGCCTGGAAGCCCTTCACCAGAGAAGCACAAGGACTATGTGGACCTTGGCTTGCCTGAGAGCCCAGGTGAGGAGAGAGAAATGTTGCTCCAGGGAAACAGGGAGAGCAACCAAGGAGGCGCCCAAGAGGAAAGTGGAGAAGGTAGAATCAAACCTTCCTTCAGTCGGCCACACCGCAGCCCCAAGAGGATGGGGGTTCACCACTTACATCGCAAGGACAGTCTGACACAGGCCCAGGAGCAGGGCAACCTCCTCAGCTGAGGCAAGGCAAGAAGCAGCCACACGCTGCAGAGCTATGGGCTGCCTCCATCTGTCCACCTTCTGGGGGAAGAACCTCCCTCGGTACCCTCCTCCTTGGGGGCTGCTCTGCTCTGAAATTTTATATTTATTCTCTTCTTTTGCTACCTGGAAGAGCTGAGGTCTCCCTTCCCTGGTACCTCAGACCCACAGTACTAGCACACACAGTGTGCAGAAGCACACCCACTGCCCTGGCACACTTACAGCTCTCTTCACAGCCTCACACTGGTGCCTGTACCGGAGCTCGTTCTTCGTACCCCTCATCCTGGTGCCTGTGCCTCTTTATGCTCGCATCTTCCTTCCCCCTTCCCACTCAGGTACCTGGGGCCCTGGGTGCTCTCATGCTGGTTGCCCACAGCTGCTCTGCTCTCTTTTAACTTGTGCCAACAGGGCGGAGTGCCTGTGTGGTGGTGTCCGATTCCGTGGGAGCCCACGGGGGCCGTGAGTGGGGCATGAGGACTCTCCCAGCGCATGGCTGTGGGCCCTTGGGGATAACGCTGGGACTGATGGCGTCTCATTTTCCTGCTGGGTTTTGTTTTCCTCAGCTGCCCTCTGGGTGCTTCTCCAGAATCTGCCTCTGCAGGTCCCCATTGCTTGGCTCCTGCGCCGGGCTCAGCCCCTGACCCCCACTGTGGCCATTACATGGATGCTGGAGCTGTGGCGTGGGGCATGGGTGCTGTCCGCCGAGGCGGTTCGGGGAGGCACTGCCTGCAAGGTGCTGGGGTTTGTGTTTGTGTGTCTCCTCCCTCACACCTCTTCCCACGCTCTCTTGTGCAGTTGTTTTGTTTTGAACGGTGCTCATGCTTTGCTCTTGGGTGGGCTTCTTTCTTCTTTCCAAGCCTTTGGTTTTGGGGTGTATTGTTTTTTCTTTCTCCCCACCCTGCATAAACAGACACAGCCGTTGGCAGCCAGTCGACGCCTGTATTGAGGGTGTGTTGAGTAGGCTCAGCTCTCAGAGCTGTGTTTCCCTCTGATCCTGGCCTCCAGCCTGCAGAAACCCCTCCAGACTCGAGAACAAAGTCTCGCCCTGGGCAAGCAAATCGTGAAGGACGCTACTGGGCTTTTCTGGGCAGGGCTTGGTGCAGGGCCAGCGGGGATGTGAGGGCAGCGTGTTGAGGAGCTGCTCCCTGCAGATGCACTACCTCATGGCTGGGCAGCAGCCCTTTGCCAGGGTCTCCTCGCACGCCCCCTTTTCTGGGGGGGCTCCAGGCTGGCTCTGGTGCCTCTCTGG
>JAHREE010150778.1:0-34915 GCA_033628505.1 Tringa tobata | reverse complement strand
GGGTGGGGGTGGGCAGGGACCGAGGGTCGGCGGGACGGTGCGGGGAGGGCACGGGGCTGCCTGCCGAGGAGCGGGGAGGACTCGCGTGATGGGCGGCGGGGAGGGCCCTGCGTTAGGTCAGCCCTTGCGGGCAACTTCTGGGTTTGGAAGAGATGATTAGGGGCCTGGAGCATCTCTCTCATGAGGAAAGGCTGAGGGACTTGGGTCTTTTTAGCCTGCAGAAGACTGAGGGGGGGGATCTGATCAACACATATAAATACTTAAAGGGTGGGTGTCGAGAGGAAGGGGCCAGTCTTTTTTCAGTGGTGTCCATTCTCCAGGACAAGAGGAAACGGGCACAAACTTGAACATAAGAAGTTCCATTGAAACATGAGGAGGAACTTCTTTACTTTGAGCGTGGCAGAGCACTGGAACAGGCTGCCCAGAGAGGTGGTGGGATCTGTCTCTGGAGACACTGAAAACCTGCCTGGACATGTTCCTGTGCAACCTGCTCTAGGTGGACCTGCTTTGGCAGAGGGGTTGGACTAGATGATCTCCAGAGGTCCCTTCCAACCCCATATCGTTCTGTGATTCTGTGAATTTGTTGTGCACATGTGTCAGGTGCCCAGAGAGTTAGGGCCTTAGTATGAGTGAGTGATGGTGCCTGTTGCTCTTAAAGGGTGCTATTGGTAGTGTCTGTAGATCAGCCTGTCCGTTGCTTCTCATGGTCATTCCTTTTTTTATAAAAAAAAAAAAAAAGAAACAGGGAAGGGTGTATATCGGGTGTAAGGGTATACGGAGTAGCCAGATTTGGCAAAAATAACACTGAATATTACTTATGGGAGAGAATGGACACTGTAGCTGGATATTCTGTTGGCATGTAGCTCAACTGGCATCTTATGCTGACTTTATCTCTTGTCTCCTTGAGGTGCCAACAATGGCTGTAGAGAAAGTCTTTGTGTACAACAACACATCCATTGTGCAGGATGAAATTCTTGCTCATCGCTTGGGCCTCATCCCGATCCGAGCTGACCCTCGACTCTTCGAGTATAGAAACCAAGGTGAGAGTCTTGGATCTAATAGAAATATTGAATGGTTACCCCAGAGTCGGAAATCAGGGTTGCGTAAACAGAGCAAAAGTGTGATTCCATTGAGGCTCATGTTGTTCTCCCCTTCCCAGGAGATGAAGAAGGCACAGAAATTGATACTCTACAGTTCCAGCTGAAAATAAAATGCAGCCGAAACCCTCAGGCAGCCAAGGAATCATCTGATCCTAATGAACTATATTTCAATCACAAAGGTGAGATCTCTCCTAAAAATAGGTGCAATTTTTTTTCTTTTTGGGCTTGGGAGACAGGATTTGGACTGTTCTCTCATCCCTGTGAGTAAAGAGAGCTGATTCCCTCATTCTGCAAAATATATTTTTTGCCATCTCCAGTCCTGTACTGGTCAGCAACCTGTTTTGAGACAGCAGCTGGCTGATGCTTGTGGCTTCTCTTCCCAGTGTACAGTAAACATATGACGTGGGTGCCCTTGGGGAATCAGACAGACCTCTTTCCAGATGCTGACTTCCGACCTGTTCATGATGACATCCTCATTGCACTGTTGCGGCCTGGCCAGGAAATAGATGTGCTTATGCACTGTGTCAAGGGTATAGGTGAGTTGTGGGTCCTGGGGCAGCGGGAGGAAGAATGTGAGTGCTTGGACTACAGCACAGCTGTGCGAAGGGGCAGGGTGAAGAAATGGCTTTCTCCCTGGAACTTTAGGCCCTGGTATCCTTGCGCTCTTGTTCTCTGAGGCCTGCCCTCATCCTTAACTCTAACTCTTTGTGCAGGTAAAGATCATGCCAAGTTTTCTCCTGTGGCCACGGCTAGTTACCGACTGCTTCCTGACATTACTCTCCTGCAGCCTGTTGAGGATGAGGCAGCTGAGCTGTTGCAGAAGTGCTTTTCCCCTGGAGTCATTGAGATCCAGAACATCAAGGGTACTGTTTTCCTGCTCTAAAGTTCCTTACAAGCCTTAGCAGAGACTGATGAGAGAGTAGAGCCAAACCTTGTAGAGACAAAACCACATTGTGGTGTTTTGCTGATCAGCAACTGTTTATGCTATTCTGAGCCTGATTTTATGGATGAGTAGCTGTCACAAGTGGATGTGTTGGGTGATGAGCTGAACTGGGATCTCCCTGAAATGCGAAGGCTGCTGACTGCAGCTTTCAGTACTGCTCAGGTGTCAGTAAGACTGGGTAGCGAGCTTGCTCTTTCCAGCAGTTCAGTGTGGAGAAGACTTCTTGTGTCCTGTCCAGGGGTACACACAAGCTTTGTGTTTGGGTTGGAACTGTTCAAGAAGACCAGGTCTGTTAGGCTGGAGTTTCTTGTTGGGGATGTGCTAATTCTTTATATTGGTAGCTTTGCTGCCTTTGCTGATGCGGGAGTGCAGGTTTGAGGGGTAAGCACCACAAGGCACCCATCTGCTTTCATCTTTTTCTCTTTAGGAAAAAAGGTGGCAAGAGTAGCCAATGCACGGTTGGACACGTTCAGCAGAGAAGTTTTCCGTCACGACGGTCTGAAAAACCTTGTGCGCCTGGCAAGAGTGCGAAACCATTACATCTGTAAGTGCCCCATTTTCCACAGGTCATAGAGCCCTGCTGTGGTTTGTGCAGTCAAGCTGGGCCCCTGCCTCCCACTTTCCCCCCACATCATCAGCATTCATACGTTCATGTTCCAGTGGGTAACTACTGAGGTGTTGCTTTGGGATTGAATGTGTTTGTGCTTCCTCTGGTGAATGTAACCTCTTCTCCTCTGGCTGTGAAGATCTGGCTTGTCAGGGGTGCGGTGGAAGGGAAGACGAGGGACAGAAATGCTGGAGCCAAGTGTAGGCCGAAGCTGCCTAGTGGCTGTGCTGACTCATGTCTTCTGTGCAGTTTCAGTGGAGTCGACGGGTATCTTGCCTCCAGATGTGCTGGTGAGCGAAGCCATCAAGATCCTGATGGGAAAGTGTCAGCGCTTCCTGAATGAGCTGGACTCCGTGCCTATGGAGTGACCAGGCTGTAGCTGGGAAGCGTATCCCTGCACTGCTGCTCTGGGCTTCCTGTGTCTGCCTGCAGGGGTGATTCCTCTTCCATAGGCAAGAGGTTTGAGATGGACTTGTTGAGTCCTAGGCCCATCTCTTCGAATTTGTTTTCTGTTGGTAATGAGCCTCAGTGAGGAGATGCACTAAAATAAAGGCTTTTCTTTACAGCTGTCTCCTTCTGTGCTGCTCACAATTGTGAGACTGTAATACACAGAGAAGACTGTGCAGCAGGTCTAAAGGTGAATAATAGCATTTTACATTGCATGCGGTATGTGAAGAGGAGTGATGTGGCAGTGTGCTAAAGCACTTCGCAGCAGGTCAGTAAGAGTTAACAAGTCAGTATCGGTGCAGGGCTGTTTTGGGAGTGTCTCAAACCAGCTCTGGGGTAGTTAATGTGGTATGTAAAAGGACCTCCTGTCAGAAGGCTGGGACACCTCTCCTATTAAGAAAAGGTTAGAAGTGTGCAAGGTGAGGTTGGACTCAACTTTGAGCAACCTGATCTAGATGAACCTGCCCACAGCAGGGGGTTGGACTAGAGGGTCTTCGACAGGTCCTTCCAGCCCAAACCATTCTATGATTCTCTATTAGAGTACTGGCATTCTCTGTGCAAAGATGGGGTTTAAAAAACATGGTTCTGTAAGGACTGACTGTCCTTTCTTAAATAGCTCAAGGTAAGGTATTTCTTCCCAGGTGTGAGATTTGACTACTCTGTTCTCCCTTTCAGTGCCCTGTACTTTGGGCAGAACTGGATGGTGGAGGTCAAGTGCCAAAGACCTGTCTCCACCCAGGGAAGCCTGGGAGCACTCGCAAGTTAGTTGCAGTGGTGAGCACTACTGCAGTCAGCATGGGGTAGGTCTTGGCTTGTGAAAGTCTCTTTACAAGCTGCTGAAGGAACTGGAACTGCAGAGAATGGCTGGGAGTACTGGTGTGTCCCCGCAGGAGGCTACTTTAGTAGCATGTGCAGCTTTCTGTGTTACTCCTTTGCACGTTTCCCATATTGCTTATGGGACTTACCCAGGAACAGCGTGCCAAATGTTTCTTTCTCTTTGGCAACATGTACCCTTCAAGCTGTAAACTGGGACCTAGCAGCTGTTGTGGAATTAACATAAACCAGCTCTGAGTAATGTATTATTACTTTTTAAATGGAATTTTCCCCTTGCCTTCTAATTTAATTACATAGTCTGGCATGGTTCATCTCCTCCCTGATAATGTACGTTGACTATGAGCAAAGATGTCCCTTTTTGGTAGCTGGAATAAGGAATGCTGAATGCTTAGGAAGGCAGTGTGGGCAGAACAGAGGGCTCAGATCTTGCTGAAACAGATGAAAGAATAAAAATGAAACCATGACACCACATGTATGAAACTGGAATAGCTTTACTGACATTCAGAGGTGTAACACAACCAGTTCAGAGACAGCTTCGGATTTAAACATTCCTACAAAAAAGGTTCTAAAAACCATTTAAAAAAAACCCCTTGTGTCTAGCATGAAGTCACAGAATGTTAAAAATATCACAACACAATAAATACACCCAGCCTTTGCTAGAGCCAGGAACCATGTTAGCTCAGAGGTTAAAAAAGTTTGAGGCCAGGAGGAAAGTGGAGGCTGCTGGTGGAACAGCAAGGGCAGGAGGGTGAGTGGATTCCCACAGCTTGCTTGTCCTTTCTGTGCTCTCCCCCCTCCCAACCCCAGCTTTTCTGTCCAGTCTGTCCCAGCAGAGACACCACCTTCTCCACCCACCACAGTTTATTACCTGTCCTGTCTTCTGGATGGCAAAACCACCAGCTAGCTCTGGACAGACCCTCCCAACTCCTCTGCTAACACTAGGTTAGATTGAGCGAACCATTTGTCATGTAAGAAGAACCAGCTTTGCAGACTGGAGTGGTTTGACAGAGTCCCACCTCATCTAAAACCCAGTTTCTGACCTGGCTCTGCCCCCCCCCAAACTGCATTATAAACCCCATCCCTCCTGCCCCACCAGGCAATTCTCCCAGAAGTACCAGGCTGGGCAAAAACACAGGCTACTGTCACCTCCACAGCAAGAGAGTGAGGAGATCCCTTTTGGTTTGCAGATGCTTCAGATATTGGTCCAGATTTTGTGTACCCTGCACTGGCCATGTTCTAGTCTACAGGGCATGGTAAAAAGAAATAATAATTAAAAAAACCTAAATCTTTCCTGCTCCCCCTGAGAGATGTCCAAGAAAGGCTGGTACAAAGTAAAAGCCTTCCATTTGGCTCTGGGTAGAACAAGGTGTATGATCCTCTCTATATACATTATGCATGTGTATATATGCATGACAGTGTCTGCCTCCTAGAGAGCAGCTGCACCATAAAAAGGCTGATCTCGAGGGAGATCCTAGAGCACTGCTAGGCATCCTGGCACACAGCCCCTGGCTCTGCATCCTGCAGGGAAACGGATTCATCAGAATACCAGTCTGCTAGGGACAGGTGCCCATAGGCACGGCGGGAGTGTCCGATGTGTTCCCTACAGAGCCTGGCTACTAGCACCCAGAGGAAGATGAGGCTAGCTCCTTTTCACATGGCGCACTACTCTGCCTTTTGCATTAATCCTAAACCCCAAGGGATGAAGCAGTGGAGCAAGAGTGACCCAAGGCTATAAGATGACCAGGCTTTACCTAACGGAGTCTGTGGGCTCAGCTCCCACCTTGCAGAGAAGCAGAGGCCTAAAGATGCTCATCCAGTGGAGGGGAGGAGAAGGAATGAGGAAAAGCTTAATAGACTGATTCAAATGCCACCGCAGGCCCCATCCCAGTGCAGGGAGGAGAATGGGACAGGACCTGTAAAGGGGCTTTATTCAGACGAACGCTTGTGGAGGTGGTAACAAGGAGAATCTAATGTGCTTACTATGAGGAGAGACAAAATATAAGGTAGAGGAGGAGATGGTTGCAGCATCCCAAGTTCAGGGCTCAAAGAGTGCGTTGAGGCCTTCCCCATCCTCATTTTCTAGCACGTCTGTCTCCAGTGATGGCTTCACCATTTTGAAGAGAGATGGGAGGTTCCGGATATGAACCTCCTTGCGGAACTGCTCCCCAAGGGGCTTCTGCAGAGGACAGACAGGCAGACATCAGTCATTACTGCCTTCACAGCCCCACTCAGCTCTGACCCCAGATTCTGAGCAATACCTAAGCCCACCCCCCCCACTTGCGTTTTGGGGAATCTTGGGCCTGGGCCCTCCCAAGTGCCAGGGCACTGAGGTAACCACCAGTGCACCAATTCCCCAGCTCCTAACTCAGTGCCACCAGGCTCCAATGCTATCATTCTCACAAAAGCCCAGCACCCACCTAGCAGCTTCGCTCAAACATTTTAGCACCCTGTTCCCCCAGGCACTTCTGTGCAAGGTACACCCTGTCTCTCCGTGAGAAGTCACTGCTGCTGCTCAGGAGGGGCTGCTCAGTCTGTGGTGCCACCCCTGCTGTACCTCCAGGGTGAAGAGAGACAGAACAAACACTGAGAACATGCTGCAACAGCTTCCTGGATGGGAATGGGGGTGGGCTGGGAAGAGGCAGGCAGGCTGGCTGCCCTGTCACTTCTGCAGGGTACTAGCTGAAACAAAACAGGTTCATTTTCCTCCAGGACATCACCTACCCCAATGCAACCTGTGATGAGGCGCTTGAAATGATCCTTCCGGCGCTTGTCTGCCACCTTCTGCAGTGTTGGGTTGAGAAGCTTTGAATCAAACTGCTCCAAAGAGTCCCTCTGGATATCTGGGACCTGCTCCATCACTGCCTTCAGCTCAGCGTAGCGAGGGCGCTGCAGGGAGAAGTACAGTTATCACAGCTCTGCTAGAGAAGCCCTGCCCTCCTTGGGGTGCAATTAGCTCCTCTATCCCTACCCAAGCAGGTATGGGATCAGTTTTCCACCACTCCCCAGCCAACCTGGCATCTGGACAAAGAGCAGAATTTCTCACCAAGGCCTCGTAGATCTGGAAAGCCAGGTGGACAAGAGCTGCCATGCAGCCATCGTGCTGCCCGTGTATCTGTAAGCCCTTCAGCACGCTTGTGAAAAACCAGGACACGGCATCGGGCAGGAGGTTTCCTGGAAGCACCTGGGGAAGAGGCACTGTCAGCACGGAAGCAGGATACTGATACATGACTGCCTTTGTGCAGCAGCTTGGTCTTTGCAAGGAAGAAGGTGGCCAGGGATGAAGCAACCACACTTCTCACTAGATTCAGAGCTTCCTCTCCCAATCCTGCCAGAACTAATCCCTTCCTCCTCCCAGAAGTACCTGTTTGAGCAGCGGCCAGCAAAGCTGTGTTGTGGTTCTTTGGCAGGACAAGGTGTCCTTCCAGGAGAGCGATGTGTAGGCAGTGATCAGCAGCGCGGTGCAAACATCCTGAAAAAAAGGGGTATAGAGGGAAAAGTCAGAGGAACTATTTCCCACCTCCAGGGTTCATACCTGAAGGGAGCCAAGAAGCAATCCAGGGAGTCTGCAGGAACTCCTCAGGGCCATCTGCTGAGAATCCTGTGTGCTGCTGCTCCAGCTGAAGGTGATCAAAAACACCCAGTGTGCACCATCATAGCCATGAAGAACCAACATCAGGCAAACCTGCTCCCTTCATCACCCATGGACTTCCATCAGCTGCTACTCTCAAGTCAGTGCAAAAGCTCATGCAAAAGCTTCTGAGGGGTCCACAGGAGAGGAGGAGCATAGAAGTATCAGGATGAAGGTAGTCTGCACAGTGGATTGTATTAACACTTTGGCTACAGTGCCAGCTCTGGCAGATTTTACAGGGAAAAAAAAAAAAAAAAAAAAAGAGCTGCTGGATGAAGTTCTTCCTTGTGAAGAGTGGTGCCCAGGTAGAAGCAGAGCCAGGGAGCACCTTGGGGGCCAAATGCCCAGGGCCTCGCCCACAGAAGGGCTGAAACTCTGTGGCTGCATTTTATGCTGGATCTCAACCCCCATTTGCTTTGTGGCTTCTGCAACCATTAACAAGGGCCTTATAAACCACATATGTTCCCAAGAGAAGATTGTCACACTGGGGAATGCTCCAGCAGCCTATGTCTCTGTAGCACCATCTTGGCTGCACCCAAAACAAGTGTGACAAGGAATACATAAGAAAGGATGGTGGAACTCAGAGCATGGGCTCTTACCTCCTGCTTCATCAGACACTTGCCGAGCTCGGTGAGCTCTGCGCTGGCAGGGGGAGTCACCTCCGTGGCCATCGCCTCATCATCTGCAGAGCAGAGAAAAGGCAGCACTGTGAACACGGCCTCCTGAGGACTGAGGGAGACAGCGGGAGGGCACAGCGGGAACTATGCTGGGATCCAGGAGCCAGCACACAGAGTCATTACGCTGGCACAGCGTCCCAGAACACCTCTCTCCAAGCAGAAAGCATCCCCCCATTGTGGGGGAGGAAGGGCACCCAGCTAGCTACCTCCAGCTCTCAGGAAGACCACGCACATCCCCCTCTGCTCCTCAGCCTTCTTCTTGGTACCTTAAGAATTAGCTGCTCCAACATGCTACCCGTGAACACTACAGCCATTGTTCTTGGGCTAGACCGGGTTTTTCTGTGACCCCCCAGACACATTGGCCAGGACAGAGCTGCAAACTTTGTACCACACCTATACCCTTCACACAGAACTTCCAGCAACAGGCCAGCCCCTCCCTCTTAAGCAATGGGAAAAGTGCTTTCACACACCAAGGGGAGGAAATACAAAGATGGGCATTTACTCACCGTCTCCGTCTACAGCAGCAGTAGTGTTATGCTCAACACCTTTCTTAGAAACACAGCAAACGGCTGCAAAAAGAGTTGCAGGTCAGAGGAGCAGAAAAGGGAAGTTGTTACTTCAGATCATGCAGAGATTATCCTATAGACTCTGATGGGCTCACAGCGACTTCAAGCTCCCCCAGCTCTAACACAGTATGAAGAATCTGAAAACCCATTATAAAAGCCAAATACTGCATGACCTGGAAGGCTGAAACACCCCACCCACAGCACCCTCCCACAGTGAAACCTGCTGCACACTGGCTGCTTCAAACTACTGACAACCAGCAAAACTACTGACAACTGCAAAACCATGTGAAGCCTAGAACCTAGAATAGCAGTATCTTAAGGTAACAAGGCAGACCAAGAAAGGAGTACAAGGTTGAAGACCTGTAATCTCAATGCAGAGTCAATTTTCCCAGCCTCTCTGCTCAAAGCCATGCTGGCAAAAGCATGAAGTTGAAAGAAACGGAACACAAAGAAATGAAATTGCTTTGCTTCCCTTCTGTCTGGCTAGAAACATGGCAATTGCCAGCAACAAAACTGCTCTACACTCAGGTTGTCTACAAAGCAGTGTCCAGTGTTGGGGCTCCAGGGCACACAAAGGGAGAACCCAGACTTCAACGGAGGACTGGACTCCTACAGAGACAGTGCCAAAACCATGGAGCCCTAAATGAAAGAAATAAAACTCTTCTGAAGGTTTTTAATTGATCTCTCACTAGGTTTTAGGTAAGATTTTGGCAGGGTTAACTGTGTCACACCTAGCTTCTAAGGAGTATTACTGCTGGCCATTACACTGCACATTGGAAGCTCCTGTTGGGCAAATTTCCCAAATATCCCAGGGGACCTAGCTTGATTTCACTTACTGATGAGATCCATGACTTCTCGGGTCAGCAGCCTGACCAGCTGTTCCTCAAGCATCTCCTGAGACTCGGGGTTGTCATCTGCAGCATCATCCTCACTGAGGAGAACAGGCTTTAGTATGAATCACAGAATCATAGAATGGTTTGGGTTGGAAGGGACCTTAAAGATCATCTTGTTCCAACCCCCCTGCCATGGGCAGGGACACAATGAAGGGAGCTAATACGTTAAAGTATCCCCTCTGCCCAAGCACAGGGAATAAGTCACCATCAGGGTAAACAGTATTTTCCAGCTTTCTGCTGGCAGGGCTATCCCCGGGCCAAAGGGCCACGTAAAAGGCCAATACTCCATCCCATTCCCCATTTTCCCCTTTCAGTACTTATATCAAGGGGTGACAGCTTACCAGAGCATGCTTCGCTGGTTGATCACCTGCCATTTCTGAGACAACCTCTGTTCAAGACAAAAGGGAAGACTCAATACCTTCCTAAGGAGCCATGCTGGACACAATGAAAAGAGGCCCAAGCGATAGGTGCTGACAGAAGCACAGGAGCTTTAAACACAGCTCTAATGCCAAGCCCCATTTTGAATGGGACATGAACTGCTACCAACTGTGCTGAAGATGCTGTGACTGTGCTGGCTGTAGGAATCTGAGTCAGCTGTCAGAAAAATGAAGGAACACAGGCAAAAAAAAAAACCCTACAAAAATTCTCAGGGCTCTCAGGAACCAATATCCACAGGTTTGAATTCACAGCAAGGGGTGCTGTGCAACAGCCAGAGTTCAGTGCACCTCAAAAGCCCAAGAACAGACATCAAACAAGCTGTTTTCTTACCACGTGCAGATAGGTAAAGAGTGGTCCCAGCATGGGGCAGACAAGGGTTTCGTAGTATTCTGAAGGGCAGGAGAGTACCAAAGGCTTCACAAACACACCTGCATAGACCAGTTAAGGAAGAGCCCCAGCACATATGGCCAGCTGCTAAGGAGACTGCAGCACCCCAACCAGCCCATTCCACTGGGATACCAAGCAACAGACACTTTGCACTTCGAAGCCCATCTCCTCACAGCCCTGAATTAACACGTGGCATCTCTACACAGCAAGAGCATGAGGTATTCGGAAGCCTCTTCCTCTGACAGTTCAGCTGAGAAAGCTGAGGGTGCTTGGTGCCCATTTCCTTGCTGTGAATCTGAATATCCAAGCCTGAAAAGCGGGCTGGGAACCCCAGATAGTCACCCGCACAAGCCCAAAGTCTAGTCAGACACCCTAACGCTGAGATCCTACACTATTCATGCCCTCTTGCCCCCAGGAAGGCACTACCCACCTCTCATGGTGCCTCCAGGATCACACAGATCCTTTGCATTTATTCTCTCTGACCCCACGCACTTCTGTTTCTGCTCAAGCCCTCCTAGGCTCACACCTCATCCACACCAGCTGTATCCCTGTTCATTTTCCTTCTCAATCACCCTTCTTTGGCTTGGCCATACTGAAAACAATGCTAGGAAGCCACCAAGTTTTCTATTTTCATGCTCAAAGCCTCCCTAGCTGGCCTGAGACAGTAACGGAAGGATACGGAGCATGGGGCGCAGTCTGTAATCAGGAATGTTGTTGAGGTTGATGAAAGCTGAGCTGAGGAGCTGGGTGGCGAGACCCTCAACGGTGTAGAAATCCTGTTGCATGGAGGGGCCTGCATTTCCCAGGATGTGGAAACTTCAACAAAAAAAAGTTAGTTGCAACTCTGCTAAGTAACAGGTACCATGCCTCTGGCCTGCAAAGGCTGCAAGTACTATCATGTTAAGATTAGATAGTTGCCATGTTCTTAAGCAAACGCTATGGAGGAATTTTAGCTCTTTTTTTCCTGGGATGCCTACAGAGGGACAATTAATTAGGCATTTAAGCACTAAAATGCACTTTCAAGTGCTGATGTGTCCTAACACATAAAAGCGGCAGAGAGACAAACCAGGTCAGGATATCAGATAAGTGCTCCAATTCAACTACTAACTGCAGAAGGGCTAAAAGCAAATCTACATTTTGAGATACTTTTTCCAGCGACTGTGTTCCATGTATATGCAGTAGGTTACAATGACCGAGTGTAGTTCACCACTGCAACTTGTACTTGCATGTTACAGGATACAGCTCACATGAAAAGTCTAATTTTAGAAGAAGTCAACACCCAGCAATAGCCCACTGCTCCAGCTGTGCAATGCTGGATTGCGTGTGGGACATCTGCTGCTCTTACCAGTTGTCGTAGAGGGTACAAAAGAAGCCCTGCATCCTTTCTAAGACCGTTTTGTAAACAGGAGAGTCATACAGCTCCAGCAGAGGCTGAGGGAGACCTGTGGGAAAGAATAAGCTTCAGCTATATTAACGAGAGAGCAGAGTGTGTCTTCAGAATGCGCTGGGCAGGACCCAGCCAGCCTGACGGCAGTGAGGGAAATACTTGGCAAGATCAACATGCAGCCAAATGGGAAGAGGTGCAGCATCCCTGGGGCAGAACCTCCCTCAGAGGTCAGCTCTGGGTCGGTTGTACCCAGAGCAGAGGTGTTCCCACTAAGGCTGTGTTATAGTCCCTTCATTTCTCCAAAGCGAAACTTACTGGAGCTATCAGAACCCAGTCAGAAGCAAAGCTGACACTTGCCCAGCTCCTCTAATAGCCCATTCCATCAGGTTTGTATTAATCTCTGATTGGACAAAAATTACTGCTGAACTACAGTATCAAAGTTTAGAGCAGAGATCAAAGCCCTGCTGCTTTACGTGAAGCAGTTCACATAGAGTTTATAGGTCACGAAAAACAGGTGAAGGAAGGATCTCCTAATTTTACAGATAGGAAACACAGATAAGACAAAGCAACTTCCCTGAACTATTTCATTGCCTGCCAGGACCTGAAATTAAACCCCTGTTTTCAGAGTCGTGATCTACAATTTAGCCACAAAGCCACCCACTTCTGCTTGGCTGGAAAGGCTTCTTCGTGCACAAGCTCAAGCTTGTTTTAAGACGGTTCCAAAAACCTCTTTCTAATACACCATCTGGAAACAAATGACAGGGCCATACTGCAGGACTTGGCTTTTGCCCTCCAGGATACGTCTCTGCACAAGCACTCAGGGATCCTGCTGAGCACTAATTCTGCCTTTACTAATTCTGCTCAAAGGCAGACAATTACACCACCCCTAGACTCTCCAGCCTGAAATGCGATGTTGCAGAGACCACCACCCAACCGGGATAAGCAGTTTGCCTGAGTACCCTTCATTTCATGCAGAAGAAACCAATTTGTCAGAGACCAATAACTGATTTAACTTCTTAATTTCAGCAGGTTCAAACCATAGCTGAGCTGTAAATACCACGAAGAAGCTGGCTCTCCAGCCCCTACTCATTTCCACTGCTACTGATGGACCACTGCTTCAATCCTGCTTCAGCAGGAGAGTTGGACTCGATGATCTTTATGGTCCTTTCCAACTCTAAAAATTCAGTGAAATACCTCTGAGAATCTGCCCACGCATTCCTCCTGAAGAGAAGTCCCTTACCTAGGATGGCATTCTTCTCCACCTCCAGCATGTCTAAGGCCTTTGCAAATGTTTCCCCCATCCTAGCCACCATCTCTGGCATGTAGAGATTGTTGTGAGTCCTGAAACAGAAGAGCACTTGGTTTATACTCATGTGGGTAAACTCCTTTTGCCCTTGACAATGGGATCCTCTCCTTCAGCTTGTGAACAGCTCCTCTGAGGCAGATGATGAGGAAGGTGAGACCAAGCACGTGTGCATGGGATCCCCCTTCCCCACCTGCAAAAATATTGGGGAAGCTGACCCGACAGAGACATGGAGTGATTCCACCTCATGTCCTGAATCTCCTGGCTGCCCCTTCCACTTATTTCAGTTCACCCCACCCCTTGCAAGCACTGGCAGTAAAAGCTCCCAGCAATTCTCCAGTCGATGCTGGCAACAGCTTATTAGCTTGGCCAAAGGGATCAGAGAACGTATTTTAAAAACTGACAAGACATGGATTCTGTGATCTCAAAAGATCTTCTGCACCTGAGGCCCCTGCAGAGGGAGGGGCTGTTTCAGCTCCAAAATACACACACTGCCCCCCAGGGATGGGTCACAGTCCCCAGAATGGCAGGTGGCATTGGAGGGACTCTAGGGAGAACATCAGTCCATCAGATGCTACTCGTGGCAGACACACGTGCCCCGTGGACAAGACATCCAGCTGGGAACAATTCCGCATCATCAGGAGGCGGCCACGGTCAGCTCTCTGCAAGGGACACCAATTCAGCCACGGGTGGCTGGTTCTTGCCATCCAGGCCAAAATGGGTCCCCTCTTAGCCAGGGTACTGACACTCAGCGCTGGACTCGGCAGGGGGTGTCTCTCTCACCTACCTCTCTCCTTTGAGACCTCAGACCTCCACTCTGGGTGTCGCCAGCTGCACACAGCACAAATCCTGCAGCCTCCTCCAAAACTGCAATGCCATTGTACCTGCTGCTAGAGGTGATCAAGGGCAACTCAGTATCTCCCCCTAGAGCAGCGTTTCCCAAAGCAGGGGGTACATGGGAATGGCTGGGGGAAGGGAGCGTGGACAGACCTCATATGTTCTCCAGAGTCTCAGCTTTCACTCATGTCTTAATTTCTTTTTTTTTTTTGGTTTTTTTTTTTTTTGGAAGGTCTATGTTCAGAATCCTGGCAACCCCGACACAGTGATGTCTGCCTGAGCTTGCAGAGAGCCTGAGTTAGCTCCGAAATGGCAACTACCCCATTTCTCTCTGCAAGTGTTAAATACTTCCCAGCTCACTGCATGTGAGGAAGGCAAGTATGTAAATTTCATAAGAAAGAGCAACACAAATGTCTTCTTAACGACCCATACTCTCATTCTGGGCTGGATCTAACACCATGCAACAGGCCTCAAAAAGGGCACAAGCTGGTTTTATTTTCCCAAGAGGGGCCAGGGAACAGCCCAGCCTCCACAAAAGTTTGCATAATGCTGTTCCACAGACTCAAAAAACAGCATTTCTGCTTGAGGCTACCCTGAAACCTAGCTACTAAAATAACCTCCTTTCGTATGTCTCCTGCCTGCTCCCTGCCAATGCTGGCTTTGCCTCATGCTGGGCAGAAGGGCAGTGGGGCGAACCCAAGGACTGTGGAATTGCAGGGGGGACCCCTGAAAACCCGCTGCTCTAACCCCAGCAGGATGGCCCAGGCAGTCATATCCTGATGCTGTGGTCATGGTCCTTGGTGGTTTCAGTGTCCTTGAAGCATTTTCTCGAGTTTGACAGTTGGGAAGGCAGATGTTCACTCACAGGCTGATCTCCCTTCATTAATACTTTAGCAAGGTCCCAGTGGTAATGGAGAGAAAATGGCTAATCAGCTACTCCCCATAAAGAGTTAAAAAAGCATCCAACAGCCCTCGTACAAGATGAAGATGTAGCCCCTAAGTATGTTCCAGCTGAGACTCTCAGCAGTAAAGAGCACTTCTGGGCATCTCACACACAGGAAAATACGGAAAAACAAAATTCAAGAGACATTTATGCTTTAGAAAAGACAAGCAAAGGATATGGCAGGACTTGGGGGAGTATATTTTTAGCGATGGTCTCAGCTCTGCTGGAAAGAGCATCTGATGCCTACAGAGACAGGCTCGAAGGCCAGAAGATGAGTTCTTTAGGACAGTCCATATTTGAAGAATCTATATCCAAAGCTGGAGCCATCTACAATGAAAACGCCTACAGCATCCACGTCTATCCAGTTCTTTCACCAGCATTAACCAGCATCTCATCAAGAGGAGTTCCAAAAAAGCCTTTGTCCACGCAAACCATTTGCTGAGCCTGACCAGTCCAATTGTAACAGAACATGAGCAAATCCCAGCACAATAAAGGTGCTGCGCCTGTTCGTGCAGCTACTGACTACAGAAACGTGCCTTTATCTAAAGGTGGCTAGAGATCATGACTTGGGTTTAAATTCAGGAGAGAACAATTTAAGCCAGAAGCTAGAAAGGACCTAGATGAAATGATGTACTGCAGAGGACACTCAAAAAGCTGCAAGCAGTGATTAACAAAGCAACCTCAAAATAATTCCATAAATACAGCTAGCAAGACAGAGACAAATGTGGGTAGGCACAAAAAGATGCCACTCAAAACTACCTTATTTTTCTTTGTTACTTGGACTCCCTCTCACTACTCTCGGCTCTTTGGTCTCATCCATGACCTACCTTCAAGCTACATATCTTGGCAAAAACTAAACAAAAAAAGTAAGCAAATGGCTTTGGAACTTTCACTGTCTGCAAGCACAGCGGAAGAACGCCACACAACATCCAGAGAGCAGCAGACCCAACTGCTCAGCCTGCAAAACACCCTTTTTTTTGCCTGACCTTCAATTCAGCTGCTCAGTAGGATCCGTCCCACTGCTGCTACTTGCAGATCTGCTCACACAGTAACCAACACAATCTGTGAGGACTTCCACCTCCTGCATAAGCACATGAGCAACACTGGACCTTGCTTATCCCCACAGAAAGCTGCCTTATGGCACAGAGCTAAGAGAAGCATCCATCCCCAAGCAGCAATGCAACTATGTTCACGGATTTGACAGAGTTGGAAGGGACCTCTAAAGATCATCTAGTCCAACTCCCCTGCTAAGCAGGATTGCCCAGAGCACATCACTCAGGACTGCATCAAGGCAGGTCTTGAAGATCTCCAGAGAAGGGGACTCCACGACCTCTCTCAGCAGTCTGTTCCAGTGCTCTGTCACCCTCACTGTAAAGAAGTTCTTCCTTATATTTGAGTGGAACTTCCTATGTTCCAGCTTGTGCCTGTTGCCCCTCGTCCTATTGCTGGAAACCACTGAAAAGAGTCCGGCTCCACCATCTTTCAACCCACCCTTTAGGAACTTGTAAACATAGATAAGGTCTCTCCTCCGAGGCTAAAGAGCCCCAGCTCTTTGAGACTTTCCTCGTAAGGGAGGTGCTCTAATCCCTTAATCATCTTGGTTGCCCTACGTTGGATTCTCTCTAGCAGTTCCCTGTCTCTCTTGAACTGGGGAGCCCAGAACTGGATGCAGTTCCTGAAGGCATCCTCAACACATGCAGCTTTGCTGCCAGCAGTCTTCCTCATATTCCTGTAGTTCTCGCCTGCTGACAGGCTGCTACAGATTCCACATTCTCTAATGTAATCCATATTAAAGAGGGCCTGAGGAAGCAGCACATGGAAAAGGTACTCAACGCCAGCGAAAAACACACCAGAAGCTCCACAGCACAAGAAGACATAATCTCTCCAGAAAGCTCTCCAGAAAGACATAATCATCATCAATATTTGCACTGAGCAGCTATGAGTTTGCAGTTGTCACACAAAGAGGCCTCTACATTCAGCAACAGCCAGGAAAGGTATGAAGTGGAGCATCTACTGCTCTTAATACATCAGCTGTTTGGTTCTTGTTGGAGCATTCAGTCTTAAGAAAAGCCTGGATACTTCTGAGTGAAGGACAGGGTGCTCCATGTATGTTACCACCACACGCTCAGAAAATATTTCAGTCTGCAGTGGAGATGCTTGAACACCACAGATGCATTATCTCAAGAAACAGCATGGGAGCCTCTTCTTTATGTTGATGGGGAAGCACTGGCAATAGAACACAGCTCATGCATTTTCCTGGAGGTGGTAAACAATCAGGCACAGAATTTCTGCTTCTTTACAGGTAGTGCAGCAGGAGTTTGACAGAAGACAGAGTTTGGTAATAGCTTCCAAAGCTTGTTGTAAAAGAGATCCCAAGTGTTTTTAGTAACGTGTACGTTCTGGCAAGAACAGTGATCACACAAACGAAAAGTCTGTCCATTGCAGCCTGTTCAGACCTTGGCCACCGGTTTCGTCTCCCACAATATGGAGCACGTTCCAGGCTCTGGAAGAAATGGCATGAGGCAACTCTACCAAACCTCTCCCAAAAGCTCACTGATAGAATCTTCAGCGTTCCAGGATAAAAGGCCAAAACACTTCAAGCACAGCTCCACAGCCATGACAAGACAGTTCAACTGTGCCCACTGGACAAAGTATCACCTGCTGTGCTACATAGAGCTTTGCATTGAGAAACACTGCTAGGGTAGGCCAAGATAGCACATGCTTCTCTTACCAGTCCAGTGTGTTCCTTCTCACTGGAAGCAGCACAGTCTTGAGCTCAGTGACTACCAAATATGCCTGACTACACCGAGCTTGAATAATAGGGCCCCTTTCCTCATAGGCCTACGAACTGAAAAATCTACATAGACCTGAAAATGCTCTTTCCCAACAGGCTCCTGCCAAGTACAGAGCCTCAAGTTTTCAAGTATACAACATGCAGCATTATCTCACAAAACTGCCCCATAAGCTTGGCAAAATCCCAGTGTCAGCAGTCACCCCGCAACAGATTCCTCCTTTATAATTCTGGGAACTGTGTTATTCAGGATTCCCCTTTTCTACCCTCTCTTGTTCCCTCCTCTGGCTGCCCCAGATGTAGGCAACACCAGTGAGGTGCAGAGAGGCACTGCAAGGTAGCAACAGCCTGAGAGTATGCATCCACTGATATCAATAGCAGACAGTGCTTCAGGAGGCTGGTGTTCACGTTTGGCAAAACCAGCTTAATTTAACACTGAAGAGAGAACAACGCAAATGGGATGCGATGAGAGCTGGGACTGCCCTGGTGGTGACTGGAGAGGTGGCCTTGTAGGGCCTGAGGGCAGAGCAGACATGTTAGTCGAGAAACGATTAACTAGGTGGCAGATTTATAGCAGTGGAGGTGGGGGAGGCAACCCCAGCCCAAGCTCCCATTGGCCTTGATGGACTCTTGTAGGCCAGGCCAATGAACACTCAGAAGGCTTCAGTTTCCCCAGTGCCATTCCCCACTGTGAACAGTCAGGAACAGTACTTGGGCACCTGCACCAGCCTGCGTTCCTGCTGGCTTCACCGGGAGAACATGCTCTGAGCATAACATGTATTTATTACACTTTGGCTTTCAGAGAATTTTAAATCAACATAAATGATTTCAAGTCAACTTGACCCACCTTATAAGAGCAAGTAAGTTGTCAAGAAGCTTCAGGACCTGCTCAGTGCAGGGATTACGGTAGATTGGACTTCCACTGGGCATGTATCCCACCAGGAATCCTCCAGCTTTCGCCTCTTCAGTAGCAGCAGGCCAACGAGCTCGTTTCACAACTCCCAGAATGGTGTACACGCAAAAGCTTATCTGCAGCAAGAGATGTGCAGAGAGTTTCTTAACCAGAGCACAACCTGAATAAATACGTTTCCAGAGAAACCCATCTCAAAGGGATCACTCTACTGTGACCCCAACCTGGTGATAGGAACAAACTGGTGGGTTTGCTAACAAGAAAACACAGCAAATGATCATGCTTCATTCCATTATCTCCAGTGACCCTTGTTCATGGCAGGAGAGCCTAGGAACAAGCTGTTAGACAAAGCATCAATGCATACAGTCTCATGAGTATGCAAGAAACCATGCAAGTTGCCCTCTAAAAGGAAGGGTCTACAGCACCAGTCCCTCAACTCCTTCATGTGGTGGGATGGATTTGGAGATCTGTGATGACACAGTGGTCAAACTGCATTAGCACCAAATCACAAGCACAGCTGTGCAGACTGCATTTCAGTGTCTTCTACAGACCTAAAGACAGTAACTCATCTGCAGTCTGTCCAAGAAGTGATGACATGTCACTTGCAAGTTGAACAACACAAATCTCCTTGGATGAATTTTAATTACATTCTATGCTGCAGCCGCAGCATGACACTTTCCATACTGCCTGGCTTGAAAGGCACAATTCACCACACCGTATTTCCAAAAATCATTTAAACCAACTGCTTCTCCAAAACCAAACTCTGCCACGCAAAGAGCAAGGAATAGCGTGCTTCACTCTGCTGAATAATCTGTGTTTTTGCAAGGCTTACAAAGCTCAAAGAGGCAAACCTCAAAGAGGTTATTCTGCAATCTGCAAAAACCTACTGATTCGGACCCTAAAAAAGTAGATGATCAAGTGAGATCTTGTGTGTAACCACAACAGAAATGAGGGATGCAAGGAAACGGGTCTTCTCTTGCTAAGGATTACACCTCTCCTGGTAACAATACTCACTCTAGAGCGGTTCAGGCCACTGGGATCTTCCAAGACTGGATCAGCAATTTTGTTGTCTGCACCCACGTAGGAGATAAAGGCTTCAGGATCCAAGAGGACTCTGGCATCAGCAAAAGACAGCAATGGGTATTGTTCGTACCAGAGAATTTGAACAGAACTTTGTACTGGCAACGAACATCTTAACGAATACAGAGCAGGCTAGACTCGCTAGTGCTCCACACTGGATGTGGCAATATGGTAAAAAGCACCAGAAACGTGTGCACTCTCCAAACATCTCCAGTTCTTCTGGGCCATGGGGATCTAAAACCTTTGAAGCTCCTATGAAGACAGCCCTGCTGGGAAAATGCTTGTTCACACCCAGCTGTCCAGGGCTGCAGGACATCTCAGTTTTAGTAAGGAGAGCTCATCTTCCTAGCTTCTCCTGGAGATGAGCAAAGACATCTTCTATTTCTCATTTTCTGCAAATGCTTTCAGTGTGCTGGCAAGTGTTCCCCTATCATCCTAAACAATTCTTACCTAGCAATTTTTAACAAACAGCACTTAGACTCAGTTGGCAGTTTCTGAACTGCAGGAGAGCTATTACCACAATGACTGCCCAGAGCACAGGAAGTTACAAGGCAGCCCACCATCTTCGTATTATCATTCCCTTATCAGGCACATTACCTCTGCGACACATCCAGCTCAAAGCTCAGAAAAACAACCCATACCTCTGCATCTCTGGAGAGAGCCATAAGCCAGCAACAGGAGCCATGAGCTCCTCCAGGAATGCCTTCTGCCGCTCATAGTCCTTGAACTGGTTGCTGATGAGAACAAGGGCCTCCATAAGGGCACACTTCTCCATCTGCGTCAGAAGTAGTTCATTGGAGAGCAGCTGCTTCACGTGGTTGTACAACATCTCAAAGTTTGGCTAGAAAATATCCAAATGGAAGAGCATCATGCATATGGTGTAGAGGAGCTACTGGGGGAGGCAGAGGTGGTATGTACTGTACTACGCAGAACAGCTGGAGAAGCTTATCTAAGTTACCTTTTCTCCACATAGTCATCTTCTCAGTCTCAAGTTTCTCTGAATGTTCAGTCTAAAAGAACCTCTTCTCTTCCCTACACCCCTATCATCATCCTACATCCAGTTTACTTTAGTTCCCAGAATGACTGAAACAAGCAGAGGAAACCTCTCTCTTCTCGGCAGTCATATCCCCTACAGCAGCGTCACACCTCAAAATTGTTCTGGTGCTTTTATTTGCTCACAGAAAGTACCTCACTCCTTTGGCTTTCAAGAGCCAGACTCTTCCATCTCTTTGCTCACAACTACGTTAATAATGATTCATACGGTTATCACTATCTCCACAGGAATGGCTGACTTTCTTCCCTGTCCACTCTAGTCACTACCATGTCTACCTGTGGCTGTATCAGCATTAGCGATCACTCCCTTCAGCAGAGTCATCTGAACATATTATGGGGCATCTCTGGGCCGTTGGCTCTTCCAGTGAGGATGTCTGGCTGGCCACAGGAAAGACAGAGCTGCAGTTCAAGGACCAATAAAGCAGGACAAAGACAAACCCACTAGTTCCTAGCAGCTATTGAAGAATGCGGAGTGGAATACCTAAATTTCCCTAACTAGCATCCTCAAAAAATGTCTTTGTTTAAACTAGGAAGGTCCTATGGTGTTCCCATAATCCTAGAGCCAGCCCACACAAACACCGCTCAAGAAAGCAGTTCAGAGCTATGCAAGTTGCATGCAGGCTACTTAATTCAGCAAAACCAAACAAAATACCAGCTCATGGATTTTAAACATGTTTTAACATGTTTTTTCCAGTCTCCTCAAGCTAATCCAGAAAACAAATAATCTCCTCTTGTTCCTACATTCTCTTATGTAACACAAGAAAGTCTGGAGATTAGTCATTGCTAGTGGTCTTCAGCTAAGGAATCAATTGAGATCACCACAAGTGACCAAATGGAAATTCAGCAAACATTCCCATAAAATGAATCTAGTGCTGCTTGTGTCCTCCTTCTCATCCCATTTAACTCACCACCTTTTCATTTAACTCATCACTATACAATTCAACTCCACAGGCAGAAAATTTTTCAGGAGCTGGGAGGAAGAAGGGAGGTGCAGGGAATAAAACACTTTGCCTTTGCGCAGCAGGAGTGTTTCTTGGAAGAAAAGCAGAGGCTGTAGCCAAGGCAGCTGAAGATCCCACAAAATGCAGCTGAAATTGAGGCAAGACTCTTCACGATAGAGTTGAATTTACATACCAGGACAAGCTGAGGGTAATCCCGACACATCTTTATGATTGAGGAGCATGCATGCCTTCTCACATTCTTCACTGCTCGAGTTCTAGGAGCCTGGACAGACATAACAAACTTCAATGCAACAAAACAGAAGTTCAGACAAATGCAGGGTATCTTCAAGAGACAAATGCATTACAAACAGTTTTCTGGACTGTTGAGTACAGATCAAAAAAGGATACCCCCAACCCCCAACCCAAACAATCATGCAACAACCAAATTTCCTCTGGAGCAGCAGCCAACCCAAGAAACCCACATTTGAACAAGCTGTGCTCAAGGAGAGAAGATGCCATGGATCTTACTCACTATTTCAAGACTCCAAGCACTCCCATGGTAGCTGACAGCTTTACAGCCATCCATCACAGCCACGTATACCAACCACTGAAGAGTACCCACAGCTAATGACGGGATTTCATTCTCAGGAAGGCCAATATAGACTTTGGGACTAAGTGCACTGGCCTTAGACCACAGCTGTGGCCTTCTAAGTTTGTGAGCCAAAGCTTATTAGGCTACATCAACCAAGAACACATCAGTTGTATCTAGACTTCCCAGCCCTTTCCAGGAGCAGGACTATACTTGAGAGGCCTACTACAGCAGAGTCTTCAGACTCAGCACGCTCTCAAGCAGTGTATGATTTGATCCCATTGTTGTAGCTTATTAGTAAAGAATAATTCAGACATACCTTACTTTCTTCTATAACTTCAAAGGTAACTGAAGCAAACAGCTGTGAGAAAAGGAAGGAAAAATCCAAAACCTCATGTCATTTGTTAATATCTGGCACTCATGAGTGTTTTCAGCTCAAGACTTTGGTGCGATTTTATTAAAGTCAGTGAAAAACCCTTGACTAAGTTGACAGATCAATCATCGGCACAGTAAGGCCTTGAAATAAAACATGGTGTTTACGGGCCAGAGTGTGTACTTAATGTAAAGATTTAAGGCTAGGAACTACAAAACTTGTGTTATTTGACATTTTTTCTTCCTGAACAAGACTCACTCTCAGTTTCTCCCATCTTTAACATGAAGAATAGTCCTTCCCTGACAGTAATGCCAAGAGGATTAAATCCTGCATTTTACTACAACGGCCTTGCACCACAAAAAGTCTACTCAATTTTAACATTGTCTGCAAGTACCTACCTTGGAAAGTACTTGTGGTAGGTATTCTGGTCGGTAAGTGACAAATGGGAAGAGAGCAGAGACATTGGTGAGCACACAGGACAGGATGAGAGGGTCCTTTGTTTCAAAATTAAGGACAAGCTGCAGCAGATCTATGCCATCATTCACTGGGATTTCCTACAGAGGCAGGAAAGGGAAAACAGAAGGGATGAAGAAAGGAGGCAACAGTCAGTACTTCAACCTGTAGCACACATCCTAGATCTAGGTCATGAAGCTGCTGCTATCATATCAGGACTCAGCTGAACACCACTGTCCTCAAAGCAGAAAGAAAAGCAGTAGAAACCTCATTTTAACTGTGTGCTACATGTACCTGCTGAGGGGAAGGAGGACAGCAGCATTGCCATGGTTGGTAGGGCAGTCTTGAGATGTCAGTCTAAAGTCCCCATACTATTGTTTGCACCTCTGGGAAAGGCAAATTTCCTCTCTCTTAGTTTGGTTCCCAATTCTCCTCTTGACTCTGTCCAACAGATTCCACACTTAACCAACTATACCAATTCATATAATTATTTTGCTGGGATTAGAACGATGAACTGAAGTGCACAAGCCTAATTTAACAAAAAAATCAAGTCAGTCTACATCAGACTGAGAAAAAAATGCTTTCCTTCCAATTTACCTGCTGTTGAACAAAAAGCACAGAGAAATTGCTTCTGATCTCCTACTCCCTGAGCATCAGTTTCTCTCATTTAGTTAAAAGTTTTAAAAAAAATATAAAATCTAATCAGGGGATAATTAAAAAAAGAATAAACTTAGGAAATTTCTGGTTAAGCAGTCTTCTTCTCTTCTAGCCAGACACTATGTCAAAGCACGCACCACCTGAGCATTCTCCTGGGACTTCTCATGGCATAGCATCCAGAACCAAGACAAGCCTGACAGAGTAAGCCAGTATGAGTTTGGTCCCATCTAAACAAGGGTCACTATTCCTCATGAGAATCACTCACCAAACAATCTGAGGTTTTGCATGGAGGTAACCAGCTACTACAAACTTTTCAAGGACAACATAGCTGAAAAAAGCCACTCTTGTCAGCCCAGAACAAGCCAGAAGAGCAGGCAAGAGGTACACATACGTCTTTATCCAGGGTTCGAAACATCTGGCTGATGACGCTCTCCGAGAAGAAGGTCATGGCATCCCACTGCACAAAGGATGGAGAGAAGATGGAGCAGAGACCTTCGCCTGTCTTAGCTGAAAGGAAGAGAACACTGAAGCTCTCACCACGCTCCTCTCCACATGCACACCACCAGGCTGGTAAACTCCTGCACTGCAACATCTCGGGACTCGCAAGTATTTCGGTCCCACAGCTCTCCCTGCAGATGCCTGGCGGGGATGCACCAGGAGCAATTAAGTTGCTCCCTTGTGATTTGCCTCATCCCAGTGAAAGCTACTGAGACATAAGTCTGACCTTTGAGATACTGCAGGGAGCAGCACCAACGAGTCACAGAAGGGAAAAGAAAAAGAGGGAGACTGCATGCCCAGACTCAGCACTGCAGGCAAGACTCCCTCGGCACCAGGTGGCCTCCCTTCACAGGAGGGAAAGCAAGATGCCTGACAGAGGGATCTGCCAGATACACAGAACTTCCTTGGACAAAAATAATCAATATGTTATGGAGAAAACAAGGGCCAAACAATTGTAAAATTGTATCAGGGGGACAGATGCATCTGTTTTACACAGAGATTTGGGAGAGGGAAAGGAGAAGCCAGAGACTTTACATTAGTTATTCCACAGGTAAACTGGAAAGGGTTAAATTTGGGGTGGGGTGGGTTTGATTTGATTTTGCTTTTAACTTGCAAACACTTTAAAAGCCTGAAAACCTAGTGTTGAGTCTTGGCTCCCCCTTAAAAAAAAAAAAAAAAAAAAGGCAAAGGAGTTTGTTCTTGGCTTGAATTATAAAACAAATCCTTTTTTTTTTTTTTTTTAGGTAACTCACAGTTCATGGGTCCTGTATCAACAGGAGCTGTGAGCTGGTACTTCAACCATTCACCAGCCATTTGGAAGCCAGTTCGAGGGTCCAGACGACAAGCCATCCTCATCACCTCTCCTTGCTGGGCTCGGAAAGCTGCAGTGAAAAAATGAGACACCATGCAACAAGCTGATGCTGCAAATGCTCCCTTCCCCAAAGCTCACCTGCAGCTTTGCACACCTGGGAACATTATGGACTGTTGCTCTGGCAATAGCTGTGTAGTAAGCTCAGATATGCAGTCAGTAAACTACGTGCAACAGGCTGGGTAATTTTTGAAGCAATTTAAATGGACTAAAAAATGATGGATTAACATAAAAAGAAGTACAATTAAAATGCAATATGAATTATGAAATCTATGCTAAACCCAGATTTACTGCAATTAAGCTTCTATTTTTCATTTATAAAAATATCTCCAAACTATACACGTTTGCTGCTTACAAAGCACCTTGAGATACTGAGACAGGAAAACAGCATTAGGTTAACTACCACTTCCTTCAGCTAGGCACACTTTTTCTACATTATTCAACTTAACCCAGTTCAGGTTCTAGGCTGACAAGCTAATGCGAACTCAAAGAACCCAAAGAAGCCCTGTTTTCAATTTCAAAGATACAAAAAGGAAAGTATAGCAAAGGAATTTAATTTGTTCCAAAATATTCCAGTACACAGCCACATAAAAGAATCAGCTTTGCTGACTACAGATGCAACCTGCATTGTTTAAAAAAGTTGTTTTATCAAGTAATTTTATGTTGTGTTTCAAATCAGTTTTATTTTCTTATGTATGTAACACCTTCAGTGTCATTTAACTCCCTAAAACTATTTCAAATTCTGGCTTTGTGCATTTACCTTTTTGATTTCCACCCAGAGTCATTACAATAAGTAAAAATAAACTATCTAACAAACAACAAAAAATGGAACACTTAAAATCTTCGAACATAAATGTAAAAAGTAGAGAATTTAAGTATTTTATTAAATATATCCTCTCAGCCACCAAGTGAGTATCAAACAATATCAGCCAGTGAGAACCAGCCTTGGTTTTGGGAAGTAAAATACAAAAAGAAAAAACTTCATTAGTACCCAGGTTCCCCATTTGCTTTTAAGATCATGATTAAATTTGGCTATTTTAGTTGCTCAAGTCTACCTATTGGTACTGAACCAGATACTTCTTAGCAGAGTCAGGACACACTTTCTTTCTGGAATAACATGTAAAGTCTCTTGTAAGCTGCCTTCCTCTCCTAACCTAAGCAGGACTCCAGGCTTTTTCATTTCCTCCTCTAAGTGACCAAGAAGCACATTTTCTTTGACACTAGGTAGCAAATGCTACTAGGCCACCTACCTAGCCAGCAAGCAAAATAATAGCAAAAAGTAAGTAAAATGGAACACCTGAGCTGACACAGGAAAATCCAAAATTAATTTAGCTCTAAGGTCCAGAGTCAAGACACAAATAGAAGCTGCCAAGCCCACATGGTAGGCTCCAAGCTCAGCCAGCAACTGAAATGATAAGGAAAGGCACAGACAACAGCTTCCACATGGGGTGATGGCAACTTACAGTTGAAGAAGGCATTGAAGTCCTCATCACTATCAAAATCAAAGCGGGAGTATTCACAACTGGGGCTGTCCGTTTTAGAGGGAAAGCCCACCTGGAGACAGAACAGGCAAGGTCAGGAAGGAAGAGAAGTCACTCATCACAGCTAAGACTGTCTTCAAGGAGATAAAGACTGAAGGCAAGGAGCAGATGGTAAAATGTTAAGATAAGCTGTTTGCTCAGTAGCCTGGAGACCATGTCTCTGACAGACACAATAAAACTGTAGTTTCTCCCCCAGGACCCACAGGCCATGTTCACCTAGGCACCTTCTCACACCTATCTGGCCACAGTTCCCACATACCTTCACTAGGTTGGTCATAGATGCACGAAGATACTTGGGAATCATGGCCAGCAATAAGGGGTCACGAGACAAAACTTCATGTCGAAAGAGGGCTCCCCACGTGATCTGGGTGGAAGAACGCAGAAACTGGGGAGAGAAGAGGGAAAAGAGGGTAACAGAGAAAGATTTCAGTGCTGAAATCTCAACTGCTAACACGAAGTGTTGCTAGCAGAAAGCAATAGCAAATTACACGGACTATTTGGTTGAGGCCAAGGCACCCTGCAGGCACAACTCAAACTTCCAGAATGACAAAACTTAAATAGTAGGGCTGATTGCAAATTCTGCACTTTCTACTCAGCACCTCTGTGTCAGGCACTGTCCCTAATGGGGTGGTAACAGAGGAGAAACCACTCTGCCTTCCAGGTCTCCAGCTGAAATGGAGAGCCTGGAAAGCAATATTTGGTAGCTGAAGTTCTGCGGTCTTCTATAGGTTAGCTCAATTATGTATTCACACATTCTAACATCAACATAAACAAGCCTTTCAGCCCTTTACATACCTGGCTGGGATGGGTCGTGAAGGCTAAAAACGAGTCAAGATATTTTCCAAAGTTGGCTGGCGTTTCCACATCAGCATCTGAGCCCTGTTAGGAAGAAAAAAAAATTCAGACAAAATACTAACTATATGTCATGCTGGGCTCACAAGTGGCATGTCCCTGGATAAAGCAGGAGCAGTACACCCAAGGCCACGTGCTGTAAAGGAGCAGAGTCAAAACCACCGAACAACTGCAATTTTCTCTGAAACCAGTATAGCCTGAGGAGCAGCAAGTTCTGCTGACCAGCCTGGAGGTGCCAGAGACAGCACCACCCTCATTCAAGAGAAAAGGGTGACTTCTCAGATACTGGAGTTCCATTAAAACCAAAGTCATAACCGCTGCTGCTGCAGTCACACAGAGTCACAATTTTCTTACTATTGGGTTGAGCCCACCCAGCAGTACCAAAGTGTTGCAATTCTCAACTGCAGAATTTCACAAGCAAATACACCCAGATGATTTCATACCCATTGCTCCAAATGTTTCCTGCATTTAACATAGGGACAACTCTTACCAATACCTTTCTGGCAAGTTTGGCAGGAACATAAGTTTTACCCGGAGCCATAAATTCAAGGTTTTGCTGCTTCTCGCTAATCATAATGCGACCCGGTGCCCTCAAGATCCCTGTTCTGGAGCTGTACAGCTCAGTGCTGCCTCTCCCAAGCCAATGTGGATGAGAGGACTCAAATCCCCATTTCATGACTTCATTCCAGACTAACAGCTCCCACTGCCTAAGAGCAAATGAAGTCACTGAAAGTAGTAACACACATGGGGTTTTTTTGCTTTCCTTCCCTGTGAGAATTTACTCTGGTGTCACTTGCACACAGGCTGGCTGCCTCTGTCTCCCTACCAACAGCACCCCTCAACAAACCTGCCTTCCTTACTGTAAAAGCACTGCGCTGAACTAAGGGAGCAGGAATTCAGCAGTCAGCATGGCACACGAAGTAGCAGTGTGGGTCTTCACCTCAACATTGACAAAAAGCATTAGAAAGATGAACAGCAGGAAGAAAACCTGTTTTTTCTTCAGTTTGAGAGAATCTTAGTAGAAGAACGGACAGGTATACTCTTTGAGTTATTTGTAATAGGAAAATTTAAGAGGCTTCCGACACAAGGGTAATTTTCTGGAGTAATTTTTCTGTAGCAGTAGACAGCAAGAAACTTGACCAATTTTCAATAGAGCTTCAGCATTTTACAGAGGTTACAGAAGTTGACTTCTGATGACAGCCGAGGCCTGGAATCAGTCAGGGTCCCTCCATATTCCTATGATTTGGCAGGATACAGTTACCTCACTTGCAAGCAGAGCCATTTCTGCCTTTTCCAAATGTGTGGAGAGAACCTCACGGCTACCAAATGTGCAGAGATAATCCTGGTCCTACCTTCGGCTGGGGTTGCCTCAAGCCCAGCCCTAAAAATTAGCTTTGCCAGGGTTCCATCTGGTAGTAGTAGAGACTTACCAGCAATGCACACAGCTGGCTGCCCAATGCGCACAAAACTTGGCAAAGTCTTTTCAAGAAAACATAGTGCTTTTCCACCAGGCCTTCTCCATCGGCTGTCCTGGGAATGAGGGGAGGGGAGAAACAGGATCACAGTTACTCACGGTGTAGGTAACAGGCACACTGCTATCTATCTTGTAGACAGAGGACCAGAACAATTTGATTTTATTGCAGTGGGATTTTATTTGCTACTATCAAGAAGTACTGCTTTATTGGTATCTAAAACCTCTGTAATTGCCTCTCTAAAAGAGTCCCTCCTGATCAATTTCAGGCTAAAAAAGAAAGCTGGGGAAGCTATGATATTTACACTGATTTGTCCTTCCATTATGGGATTTGAAAAAGCTTGCAGTTTTTCAGGTTTTGCAAAATAAATGGGGGGTTTGTTCTCTCCTAACCCAGTCTCAGTTTCCTGCAGTTAAGCAGCAATATCTTTTGTAAATCACATCTACAAAGCCATTTGTATGCAGTTTTGTGTGAAATTACAGCAGCAGGATGGTACTCACTGAGCAGCAGAGAGAATGTAGTGCATGGCAACGTCTCCGAACAAGACCATCAGAGGCTTCCGATCCTCCAGCTTACCCTATGTGTAAAATATGCCAAATGCTTCAATGAGAACACACCTATTTATTCCCATCTGCAAGTGAAATTAGGAGATCCCCAGCTGTCCTTCCACCTGGGAAAGTGCTTAGAGTCCACAAATTATTTCCGTAAAAACTTGCCAAAATATCTAAGGTATTCCTGATCTCAAGGAATTTCCCCAAGCCATCCCACCACAGGAACTTTAAACTAAAAAACTGATCCTAAGGCATTAACTCCTCTTCACTGCAGACTGATTAGTAATGTAAAGGCAGCTGATAAACACTCAGCCTTGATACTAAGCTGCTTGTGAACGCACGGGTCAAAATCACTTGTTTAGATCCTCCTGTCATTGCTCTGAGCTGCCAGACGACACAGCTGGTGACAGTATTTCCCACTTCACAGTCGTAGGGGAAAAAAGGTTAATGGGGATCTCCAACTTTAAAAATGCAAGGAGAACTGAGCACAGAAATTGGAGAGGGTTCCAACAGCTGCTATATGTATTGTGTTGGCATGACATTCACATTAAATATCATTCATATAAGCAGCCAAATTTGAATTTTATTTCTTAAATAAAAGGGCAAAGATATCATTGCTCAATCTGAAGTATTATATAGGAGAATAGGAGGAAAACAAAGGGGAGCTAGAGGAGCTGAGGAGGGAGAACTCACTTTCCTGCTGACAGCAATCAGTAGACACTCTGCTGCTCCTATTTGGAGCTCAGGTTCATTTAGGAGCAGACATAACATCTCCAAGAGCTTGCAGTTGTCTGCTGTGATGTGGCTCAGGGCCACCCAGTCAATGTAGCCAGCCAAGGTGTTGAGTGCTGCTATCCCCACACGGCAGTTTGCCTGGGCCTGCGAACACAGGGGAGGCAAGAGGTCAGAGCAAAACACCAGTTCCCACCTAAAGCCATAAACCCTGGAAGAACAGTATCAGGAGCCATCCAGAGTGAGGTGGCAGCAGAAGGGTACAAGACCCCACACTAAGGATGCCAGTTAAGGCCTGGGCACTTTGCCACTTGCACCTCATTCTTTCTTCTCCAGAAATCTGTATTATGGGTGAACAAACCCATCTGTAAATGACTATCACAGGTAACAGATTCCAAAGCCTGGGAGAAGCCTGGTTCTAAGCAATCTTAGTCTTAAGAAACACTAATGCACTAATTCCTGCACATCTCCACTCACCTTTGGCTCCTGAGCCAGATCAGTCTTCTGAAAAAGAAAACAAGAGATGGTGAGTGAGCAGCTACAGCACACGCTTCCACCCAGCCACTGGTGGACAGGCTTACTCTCGAGAACGTAGCCAGAAGCAGCTTCACAGAACAGCTCCCTAGTGACAGAGGCTACAACACAGTCTCCTGCTCAGGACATCACTGCAGCCATCATAACCACCTCCACAGCCCCCTGGCAGGCAACACAACAGGACTTTCGACTGCAAGTTAAGCCATGATTCCCTTCTCATCCAAAAGATGATCAGTCAGCAGGCATCAGGGAGACATAGGGGACAAGAAGGAAAGGAATTTCAGTGCTTCCTGAAAGCTTCCAGAGAAGAAACTCTTGACCTTTTAGAGCATCTTACATCCAAAAGCCAGACTCTGAAAGATGCTGGTGGCTTTTATGTGCTAAGATTGATGTCTGAAAAGGGTAAGGTATTTGTCCACAGTCAGAAAGGCAGCTGGAGAGAGAGCTGGGGCAAGAGCTTCCAGCCTGACTCTCAGTTCCAAACACTTAACAGCAGCAAAGAACTGCCTGCAGCATCTTTTTGACTAATGCAAATGAGTTCCTCAGACACTCAGGTTTGATATAACAAGCATTTCTTTCTGCTGCAAGGTTTTGGTTTGGAAACTCTGTCCATCAATGTATTCAGTGCAGTAATTTTAAGTTAATCTGGTTGTGTTTCAAGCATTTACCTGAGCCACCATGCCAGAACTGCATAATTGTAAGCACTGCGGATTATGGCCTTGTGGAACTGCCCATCATCTCCCCCAGTCTCAGTGTGCAGACGCAGAACTGAACACCCAACCCTCGGAGTTTACCCTGTGTGCAAACATCCCAAAGATCTGCTAACCTGTGGAGTGGTGAGGGCTTCTTGTTCCTGGGGTGCTCCAACCTTGCCAATCAGAAAGATTCCACCGTTAGCAGAAGCAGCCACACTTCAGAGCCTCAAGCACTGCAATTCAAACCTTACCTGGAAATGCATTTCAACCAGACTACAAAATCCACCAGGGTCTCCCACCCACCACCATGAATTGCACAGAGAACTGTCTGTTCTACTGGTGTGCTTGTTCAGCCTGTCAGCACACCAGGAAAATGAACAGAAGTCAGATTGGAGAGGGTTTTTCGTTGCCTCACAGTTTCACATTCAGTGTATCTCTGGATTTTAAATCACAGAAAAAAAAAAAGAACAAGAGATACACCTAAGCAACTTATTTGTAAATTGCTTTCTCAATTGTGCTTCGCTCTCAAATCCACTTCCTTCTCACAGGAACAGACTGAGGTAGAGACTTGCCTTCACCAGCCATCTTGAACAATCTGCACATCTCTGACTTCAGGTAAGAATTCAGGAAAGAAGTCTCTTTACGCAAAAGGGAAGAACGTTCCTCACCACAACTTGACAAAAAACAGGCTTCCTGACCCAAGCTCTCAGAGAAAAGGACCAGAGAGGCCCAGATGCAATGCTGAGACATCAGAAACTCATGCATTTTGGTGCATTGCCACAAAGACACCACTACAGCATAAGAGAACAGATGCAAGACTAGGACGGCATCTCTTTACCACTGTGAGTTACATCAAGTACCCCAAATCTACCCATTTCTGCTACAACCACACCTTTGTTTTGCTACACCATACACTCCTCGTGTCAGCGGAGCATTCCACCAGTAAGGATGAGGCACTCATCCACTCAAGCCATTTAGACCAGCAAATCCAAACTATCAACACTAACCCTGTCAACCTTGTGCATTCAGCCTCCCTGACCAGCACCGGCTTCCTGGGCCACAGCAGATCCCCACCTCACAGCGACAGCAGCAGATTTCAGACAGTTTCTGCACTTGCTTCCCCAACAACTTGAGAGCTGCATCCCAATCCCTAAACTCCTCCAGCACTGGCTGAAACCAAGGAAAGGAAACTCTTACCATGCGTCTGTACTTGTTGACGTTCTGCTGCAGGGTAGTTAGTAGGAAACTGAAGATCTTCTCCATGTTCTGGGTGAGAGTTTGCTGGATATCTCGTCGCCGCTGGGTAGGCAGAGTTTGAAAAGTTACCACATCCTCTGCCAAACGTAGGAGGATGAACATCACCAATTCTGTCTGAGTTTCCTGGTGTCCCAAAATGAAATACACTCCATCAGCACAGTTCAAACATCAAAAATCCCTAGAATCCAGCTAAGAGATGTAGAGAGACAGTGAGCATGCATAAAGACATGTCACATCTTAGAGAAGCAAGAGAGGATGATGGCCCTCTCTCTGCTGAAACCATCTCCTAGAATAACCTAAACTAGTGGAGATCTTTAAGTCCATCATCAGCCTGTCTCAAGTGACCACCTGAGGCTCTCTTCAGGATAATGGAAGATTGAAACCCACATTATGAGCAAACAGAAGAGAACAGACAGATGTGTTTCATACCCCTTGCTTGGAGAGAGTATCCAGCTCTTTTAGCATGTCAGGCCAATGCTGAGGCCATTCACGCTTGATCATCTCCACCACAATGCGAGACAGAACATCCTTAATGTGACTTTCCTCCTCCAGAATACTTTGAGTTCCCTGTGACAGAAGAGGGGCAGAGTTACACAAAACAGCAAACATCGGACATTCATAATCCTGACCTGGGAAGCACAGTGATTGCAAATATTCTAAACCACACAAAATAATAACAACAAAACACAACATTGGGCAGCGCTTCATCCCAGCTACCTTGAGTGACGCTCCGACCCTCCCAATCACCCATAGCTAGTGAACTCTGGCAACAAAAGGATTCTCCTCAGAAGAAGGTCACTTGTCACAAGAGCAATCACAATAGAGAACACCACTAAGATAACTTTACTATTCTTGCAAAGGATAAGAACATCCACATTAACTGAATTTCCTCCTAAGGAAAGTTAAAGTACCTTATATATCTCATCCAAGCCTCACAACTTCCTGCCATATGAGGTGACATGGTTAGTGACTACAAGACAGAGAAAAGCATTGGAACAACCAGGGATGCAGAGCAAAAAAGTAAAGAAATGCAGAAGTGAATTCAGGTCCTCTGTGCTAACTAACTGGAGTCTTTTTTCCTTCTGCTCCCACTTTTCCCAAGCAAGAGAATCATGTTTCAGAGAATAGTCTGGGGTAGAAGGTACTTACACTGGATATGAGGCCCATGACGTTGTTCTTTAAATAAACTTTTTCTAGGCGAGGCATATTGTTCCAGCGGAACCTGTTTGAGAAAGTTTAAAACCAAAAAAAAAACAAGGACAGAGAAAACAAAAAGGACACCAAGTCAAAACATTTATAAAGATCTCTGACTTGATTCTCTACGAACCATCACCTCTTTACCCGAAGTAAAGGGAGATACTACAGCTCACGAAGTCTGCCAGTGCTCAAGCCTTTAATAAAAAGGCTGAGTTAAAACTGCTGTTGGCAAATGGGTGTGCACCGCTGAGGTCAACAGACGTGAGAAGCAGCAGTGAAAGCACAAAGCAGCAGGTCTGTAGAGGCGGCAGAGAGAGGAATCTCAGAACTGAACTAATACAAAGCCTCTTTGTTAGCATGAGGCTAATGACAGAGAACGCCGCAAAGCCCTGCTGACAACCCTGTGCGCTTATTTACATCCTGCGATGTCAGTGTGTCTCAGAGCTGGGCAAATTACCCTTCCCAACCTGCCCCAAAACCATTTTCTCCTCTCCTTCTTTTACAGAGGAGGAAAGAAACAGAGCAGGGCTGCAACTGTCCTCTGGGGCAGAGCAGGCTCTCTGTGCCCTCAAAGTGCATCCCTGAGGCGGGAAGCGCCCGAAGGGGCTCAGAGCCCACGGTGGGGGCTGCGTGGCAGCGGGCTGTGCCCCTTCCCCCGGCGGCGCGGGGGCTCGGGCGGCGGGGACGGGCTGCCTTACTTGACCACATGCTCCAGGATCTGCAGGCCGAAGTGCCGGACGATGGCCGTCTGCGTCTTCTCTGCCAGCTTCAGCCCGCAGGGCACGCAGATGGGACACTTCTCCTTGAACTCCTCGCAGAACTGGGAAAGGACCGGGGACAGAGACGCACAGTTACATCACGGGCACGGGGCAGCCGGTAAC
>JAHREE010150777.1:0-37254 GCA_033628505.1 Tringa tobata | reverse complement strand
GGGATAGTCCGTCAGCAGCACCGGGGTCTTCTCAAACAACTCCCCCTTGTAGCTGCGCCATTTGCCCGCCGGCAGGTAGACATCGCGCTCCTGCTTGCCCATCTCCAGGACGGGGGCCACCATGAGGGTGTCCCCAATGAGGAACTGGGAGTCGATCCGGTGAGCGGCCTCGTCGCGGGGCGAGATCCACCAGATGGGACGGATGATGGGGTCGCCCGTGTCGGTGACCTCTCCGGCCAGCTCCAGCAGCAGTGGGGCCACCAGTGACTCGTGGAGCTCCGTGAACTTCTGCGCAATCTCCACCACCTCCTTGTCGTAGAGCCAGGGCGGGATGGAGAACTGCATGGAGGGCATGAAGGCCGACAGCTCCAGCCACCGGATGTACAGCTCCCGGTCGGGGATCTCCACCGCACCATCTGTCTTGTTGGGGAGAAAGTTTCCACCGATCATATCTGGCAGTACAAATGGGTACCCCAGCATGCTGATGGTGAGCACCGTGGGGATGAGGGACTTAAGGCCAAGCTCATAGCCCCAGACAGAGTCGCGGTCAATGATACGGAAGAAGCAGGAGATGTTCTGTGACTGGTAACCCACCCGCACCTCAGCCAGCTCGTAGAAGGGGATGGCCATCTCTGTGTAGCGCCGTGACCAGATGCTGGGGTCTGAGAGTGGGCGGAAGGTGCTGAACTGCTTGGGCAGGTAGCTGGTCTCGCCCGCATCGAACTTGAAGGACGAGATGCCGTACTTTTGTCGGAGCTGGCGCAGGTGGCTCTGGAACCAATCCCGGGCTGCTGGGTTGGTGAAGTCCAGGATGGCCCCAATGCCATTCCACCATTCCACCATCGCAGGCAGTCGCCCCGATGGCTCCTTAATGAACAGCTGACGCTCGATCCCCACTCCAAAATTGGAGGAATTGTAGTTTATGAAAGGGTGAGTCCACAGTGTGACCTTGAACCCATCTTCCCTCAGTTTTGCAAACATCTCTGTTACGTTGGGGAACTTGACAGGGTCAAAGTCAAAGTCCCCATAGGCTTGTGTGTACATGTCATCGATTTCAATGTGGCTGCAGTTAAAATGGTACTTTTTAATGCTTTTTGCAAAACTCAGAATTTTATCCTGGTCAATATCTTTTTTGTAGAGGGCCCAGGTGGACCAGATGGGGTATCGGAAGGCGTTCTCGGCAGGGATCTTGGAGGGCTTGTTGAAGTACCTGCGCACCATGTACTTGTGGATGGAGGTGACGTCGGAGCCCACGCAGACCCGGTAGCTGAGCTCGGGGAAGGGCTGCTGCCCCGGCGGGGGCTTGTAGGGCGAGTCCTTGTAGCGGGCCTGGAAGAAGAGGGCACGCTCGGTGGCGTTGAAGCCCAGGTGGAAGGGCACCGAGTCGTTGATCTTGATGGCCGCCGCCTTGGAGGAGAGCCAGTAGCGCTCCAGGATGCCGCCAAAGCTGTCGCGGAAGGAGTAGACGTCGCTCGTCACGTAGGGCACGGGCTCCTGGTAGCCGGCCAGGCGGATGGGCCAGTGCTGGGTGCTCATCTCCGAGCCCCCGTACCAGTGGGCGTCCTCCCAGAACATGGTGTGCTCCACCGCTGGGCCGGCCGCCAGCTCCTCCCAGCGCACGCGGTAGCACATCACCGTGTCCTTGGGCTTCACCGTCTGGATGAAGAAGTTGAGCGGCCCCCGGCCGGACCGCGTGCAGCTCAGAATCTCACCCTCCTTGGAGCACGACTCCAGGTCCAGGCTGCCCGAGCGGAAGGCCAGACGGAAGACCACCTCCCCATGCTGGTTCCTGATGACGAAGCCGTCCGCCCGCAGGTCCATCAGCTCCACCTGCAGGTCCATCAGCTCTGTCTTGAGCCGCTCTGCCTTCCGCAGGGACATGGTGTAGTAGCACCAGGCCACCACCACGGCAATGAACACGATGAGGCTGAGGAAGATGGCACCAACCATGGGCCTGAGCTCCTTGGAGGGCTTCTGCTCCTCTGGTGTGATGTTTTCAGGCAAATGTGTTTCTTTGGCATCCTCCTTTTCAGCGTTTCTGAGTTTTCCCGTGCGGTGTGTAATCTGACTGTCCATGTTCCCTTGGGTAGAAGCTTTCCTGCTGAATTTTTATTCCAATTGGTGGACATAAAATCCAAGGTGCTGCACGAAGGGGATCAGCCTCTCCTTTCCACAGCCTGGCCGCTCACACCTGCGGTGTTATTTCACGAAACAGAAGGGGTGATAAACACACACACATAGACACAAAAAAAACCCCACCCAGCAACGGTTAAATCGTGGTGAGGCCGTGGCTCCTCTCCTCCCGTTCGCAGCCCTGTCTCTGCGGCTCTGGCTGGCTTTGCCCCGCGCGGAGGCAGCCTGTTCAGCTGGGCTGAGCTTTTTGGGAGCGGGGACGTGCCAGGATTCCCGTGACCCTCTCTTGGCTGCAGCCTCGCTGCCTCCCGCAGAGCCAGGGCAAGGGGATGAAAGTCAGGCCAGCGCCCGGAGGAGAACGGGGCCGGGGATAGGGGCCGGTACCTGGGCATACAAGCTGGGCATCACAAGCTGATCTCTTTCTACATGAATTACAGGCCCTGATGGATTTTAGCACCTCTCTGCGACTTCTCTGCGTCAACCGCAGGCAGAGAAATGCTGCGCTGAAGTGCCCGGGCTCTGCCTGCCGTTCTCCACCACCACCCTCTGGGGATGCAGCTGGTGACTGGTGTTTTATCTCCCTGCACTTTGCTCCTTCCCTGAGCTGCATGGAGACACAGAGACAAGGGGACACACAGGCTTTGTAGCCAGCGCCGCACTGCTCCAGGGTGCCTGGGCAGAGCCCTTCAGCTGCGTGTCCTGGAGACATCACCCCACAACAACCCCCTTTGCCCAGAAAGGGGAAAAAGAGGGTGTTTCCCTGGATCTGCTTCTCCATTTTTATCCTAATTCAGTTTCTGTAACTCCCAGGCTTATGCCAGGCAAGATGCTACAGTGCAGAGGGGGGTGTGTGTGGAAGATATTTAGACACAGAATTTGGGGATGGAAGTGTTAGATTTAAGTTGTTGCATGATCAGGGCTACATTAAAATCTTATTTTGCTGAGAAACGGACAAGAAGACAACATGCATCCCAGCTGCAACGAGTGTCACCAAGCCAGCCAGCGCAGCGCAGCTGTCGGCACCCGAAAGAGCATCCGCTGCCAACAAAGGCGACGGGCAGGGGAAACTGAGGCAGGTGGCTCCAGGCAACACACTCTGTGCAACCGGGCTCCCGTCTTCCCTGGCCCCATCCTGGGGTCTGTGTGATCCGACAGGATGAAAACTTGCAGGAGCAGCCTGGACGGAGTGGAGGAAAAAGAGCCAGCCTGTTCATCCCAGCCTTGCCTGGCAATAAATGCCGGGCGTATTTACCCGCATGGCCGTGACATCAGTATCTAAGTATACAGAGACGAGAAGCTGCCCGGGGAGCCATTAAAAATATCAGAGGTCACCGCACTTGGGATCGATCGCAGCAGCCTCCCAACCACCCAGATCAGCCGCTGGGTTAGTTTCTGTAACACACTCCCAGGGCGAGCGAGGCTTTGCTGCAAAAAAGAGCCAGAATGGATAAAAGCCTTCCCGAGTGAGCCCTGTCCGGGGTAAGGGGTGAGAGAAGAAAGGTGGCTGCTGCCCCAGAGAGATGGCGATTCCGGGAGAGGGGCGGTTTTGGGGAGCAGGTTGGGTTACAGGAGCACTCGGGGCTCTCTGCCAGCCCCAAAGTGCTCAGACCTGGCAGGCTCCCCGGCGCTGGCCCGGCTCCTGACACGGCTCCAGCTCGGGTGGTTTCCAGCGAAACCCTGGTGTTTTTGCAAAACAACCTCTTCGCTTTGAAGATGTTTCTATGTGCTGGGTCACTCCTCGGTTGCCACCCTCGGAGCTTTCCTCCTCTTCTTCCTTCCTCCTTTTGCCCTCCCACCCAGCTTGGAGACGGGACTCTACTTCAAGATGAGCCCCACCATTTTCCAGGGTGAAAAAAAAACAGGAAGGGAAAGGAAGAGGGAAACAAGTTTTTCAGGACTTCTGGGTTTGTTTTTGTTTTTTTAATATTAAGCAACAACATATTTTAAAAAAAAAAACAAAAACAACCCCACAGGGACATTAGGACTCCAAAATCGCTCCAAGAATAAAACATGTGTGGGAAGTTTCCCAGCTTTCAGTGCAGTGATTTCTCTCCCAGACAACTGCTTTAGATCCCTTGGTTTCCCCAGGGGCAGAAGACCGGTGGCAGAAATACGGTACACAAGGGAGACAGAGCATCTGGTCCAAGCTCTCCTGTCCCTGGGGACTTTTGGGTTTTCCTCCCTCCCATGATATGGCAGGATGCTGCTGCTGGTACTCCAGCCCTGCCCCTCACGGAGGAGAGGTACCGCCGGGGAGAGATGTGGTGGGAAGCGCCAGGTGCTGGCACATCTGGAGGCAGAGCAGGATGAAATCGGGATTCTCGGGATATATCCCACCATGGTAAGGGAGTCCCTGCAGCTGCAAACTCTTGTCCTTCAAGGCTTGTGTCTCATGAAAGCATTAAACTGCCAAGCCAGCAGCCTGAGCGCTGCCTGGGGGCGATGAGGAGTGCTGCCAAAAGGGCACACATTGGTCACCCAGAGCCTGGACCCAGCCTTTTCCTTGCTCCATCCGTGGGGTTATGGCATTACGGCATCCCTTCCCCAGGAATGTTTAACTTGTCCTCGCAAAACCTCTATCAGCTCCAGCGGATACTTCATTAACCCAGGTGAAGTACAACCGCTTCCAAGCCAGGATGGGTTGAACCCTCACAGGGTGCCCTGAAAGGCGGGTGTCCCAGGGATGCAGGCAGAGTCTTGCTGTGTTTGGGCTGGTTTATCAGATGCTGGTCCAACCCCATCGGTCCCCTAGGCCCTCCTCCAAAAGGAGCTGGGATTCCTCCCCCCAGGAATTGAAGCAGCCCTTAGCATGCACAGATTAAACATTGACATACCCAGCACCATGACATGCAGAAAATGAGCTGGGACTTTAGACCCTCTTAAACGGGAGCTAAGAAAGGGTTTCAAGTGATGAAACGTGTGTCAGCCAGCTCGAAGGGCAGCTAAACGCCTTTGTACATCTCCCCTCAGAGCCTCCCCCACACCAAGTCTGTCCCCAGCAACTGCTATGACCTCTTGGCACATGTGGCATGAGTTTGTCAGGCCTTGGTCCAGACCCCAACTGTGTGACACTTGAATCCTCAGACTTTTCCCTTTCCAACACATTTAGCTCCCTGTAGTGCAGGGATAGCATCGCTCAGCAAACAACTCATCAGCAAACAATTCTGTCTTTAACTAAAGGGATAGCTTTCCATATTAGGATGCTTTTTATAACAGGTTATCAAACACTTAGGAGTTGCTGCCAGGCGCTCATACGGACAGTATATGACATGTTCTAGAAGAAAGCGCCAGAGGTGGCTATAAGCCACAGTCATAAACAAACTATTGCCCTGTCAAACACTGCAAGAACTGCTTAATCATTTACTGAGCCCTTTTAATCTGTCTCATACGGCAGCTTTTTAACAGAAAACACGCGCAAAGAAGAGAGCAGTTCCCATCAGCCCTCATTTCCCATAGCAGCCTGGCACATGCAGGCGTTGTATGGGGGATTTATTGCTAAAAGGTGCCTGGGGGAGCTGTGCTCACCATTTTTCCTGTGTGTAGAGGTGACATGAGAAAACAGGTCTCTGCTACCACTGCAGCCGACGAGGGGGAGAGAGAGGGAGAGACAAGGTTATCGCATGAGCTGCCACAGATTAGCTACAAAGCCAACAAGGCTTATGTTAAGGGGGAAGCGGCTGGGGGACGGATGCAGAGGGTGAGGTGACATTGCCAAGGGCACTTTGCAGTCCATACGGTGCAGGTAGGGGCACTGCCATCCTTGGATGTGGCCGGAGTCCCTCCCATGGAGCGGTGCATGGTCCTGCTCCTCCTGAGGGCTGGAAGAAAAATCAAAGTTCGCTTGTGCCCCAAAGCAGGGAGGATATTAGCCAGAGCACTGCGTGCACCTCTCACCCCAGCTTTGAGCAATTCCTGAGAGCTCCAGCAACAGTGATGACTGGCCTCACCGCCTTCAGCCTCAGCCCCTGGGGATCTTGCCCGGTTCCTTGGGCTGAAACAGCAGTTTGGTTCATATTAACCCCATATCAGCAATAGAATCCCACCTGCCAGGAGCCTTGTGGCCGTATCCTGAAGGGATGGACCAGCGGCATGGAGAGACCTGCACCAGCTCACACCCACCAGGCTGCTCCGAGTGGTCTAATTTCTGGCAACCATGACAATTTGGGGTCTCTGCACTGCTTCCCACAGATCCTGGTGCCTGGAAGGCTTGTAGCTCATCCCAACGTGAAGGGGGCTGTAGAGACCCTGCTGGCTTGTGCCTGTGCAAAGGTGGTAACTCCTTTAAGCCTGACAGTGCTATAAGCTCCCCAGAGCCATGAAAATCCAGCTCAGGTCCAGAGCAGAAATATTGCCTGTGCTTTTTCCTTATCAAGAGTATCCCAGTCCCTCATTACTGGGGATAAAGCAGAGTTTACTGCACAGGTCTTTCAGTCCTAATTGCTATAGGAACAGGCGGTGGAAAGTTCCACTCTCATCCTTTTATACAGGCAAACTCCTCCTCCCAAGCTGGTAGAAAAAAAAAAAAAAAAAAACAACAACAAAACTGCAAGATCAACTTTTTCCCCTTTCGGGGCTGTCTCTAGCTCCTGAGCCTGCACAGCGGCCGTGTGCTGCTCCAAGCTGCAAGTAGTGGCCACAGCATCCCCCTGCAATCTGCAGGGCTGCTCTGCCTCCATCCTTGGGCAGGAGCTCCATCTGCTGACCCAGTGGCCCAGGCTGAAACCTAGAGAGTGGTTCCCAGGGCTGCAGGGTGACCGACCGCTCATCAGACGTACCCTGGAGCAGCACCGAGCCCATCAGACCCTGTTGCACCAGAATCACTGCTTGTGAGGAGCTCCAGGGAGTTGTCAAGGTGCCTTCCCCTGATGAAGATGCAAACCCAGCAGAGAGCGATAGGCAAAGTGCAGACAAGGGGGGGAAAAGGTTCGGTGGATGCAGCCATTGCAATCATGTGGGCAGGCTGGAGGACAGTAGAAATACATGGAAAGGGGGTGGGAAAAGAGTGCTCTCATCTCAGGCTGCTCTGAATGAAGTCAGTGAGCCGGGCTGGTGCCAGGTGAAGGCATAAGCCTGGAAGGAACCTGGGTCTGAGTTGGGCTTCCTCCCACTTAGATCCAGACTCAGTTGAAGGGTCTGCTTGGAGAAGGAGCCCCTAGGAGCTGCCTGCAGCAGCATCGAGGTAAAAAAGCTCAGTGCTTGAAGGCTTTCACCTGGGAGGGGAAGCACTCTCAATTGCTATTTTCTTGTGAGAATAAGCCACAGACCCATGACGAGCATCGAATTCTCCAGGTGGGTCCTTGAGGGATGCTTCAGACTCTGCATCAGCTAAGCCAACTGCCTGCTGGGATGATGGGTCCTGGCCAATTTATCTCATACCTGTCCCTATGGGATTTCTTGCAGCACTGATGCACCCACAGTGGGAGATTAGGGCATCTGCTCTTGGTTCCCCACAATCTGCCAGCTGCTCACATGGGAGCAGGGCTGCAAGGGTCACATCTAACCGAAACATCTCTAGACATGCTGCTGTACCCCAAACCAGCTCCACTTCCTGGCCGTGGGAGAGCTTTGGTATGTAAAAATCTCCTTTTCCTTCTGTATCCCTTCTTGGAGATACAGAATCTTTACTGCGGTTATTTTCCTATACATTTGATGCCAAGTGCTTCTCTGTGATGAAAGGTTTCACTGCAGAGGCAACTCCACAATGGTGAGGCCCATTAGCTTGCCTTGGCACTTCTCTAATTTCGACCAGGGTAATGAAAGGCCATCTTCAGAGTGGATGTGGATGGATGAACGAATCATGATCAGTGGCAGCCAGCAGCCAGAGGGACGTGACAGGGTTTTTACCACCAAAACTCAGCCTCATCATGAGCAAGAGAAACTTCCTTGGGTATTTTGGAAATTACCCAGCATGGCTGAAACTGATCCTTTCACAATAACTTTGAACCAGACATCCAGATGGGAAAACCTGCAGAAGCCCAGACAGCTGAAAAGAAAACTAATGAGCATGTGCACTTCTGTCCAAAGGAGGCTACCCAGGGGGAAAGGAAGGTTTCACCCCTAAAACGACTGGAGACCCCCCCAGGACTCATCCCTCCTCACCCCAGGGACCTGGTGCGAGTTTTGCCATCCCTGTCCTGGGATGACACTGAGGACACTGGATTGAGCTCAGATTTTAAGCTCAGTAAAGAGTTTTCTGGCTTCAAGGCCGGGGTGAAAGCCTAATGGATGGCTGTGCTGTTCCTGAGCACCCCTTGGGGTTTTAGGCTAGTGAAATATTTGGCTCTGCCTGTTCTCCCAGATGCTGTGTGCCAGAAATCAGCAACTGGTCCCACACCAGCGCTGCATTTGGGTGGCTGAGGAGTGACCTCTGTTGGAAGATGTGGTGGGTAATGCCATGTCCCTGTCAGGAGACGAAGTTTCACTTGCTCATCACTTCACTCTGATTAAATTCACCATGAGCAGCAAAATGAAGAGAGGAAAGCCATGTCAAACCCACAGTGGAGCCAAGAACTGCTCCATGGGACTCAGGTCTGCAAGGACTAACCAAACATGGAAATTACGTGACAGAGAGCCAGCAATTATGGAACTATCCTGCTACGCGTGGGAGAGACCACAGCTGGGAAGTAGCTTGTTCCTAAGGGCAGCCCAGGAAAAGCTGTGGAAAAGATTTTGAAGAAAGCATCCTTACACATGAGGCCACGTCATGGAAGAATGGGTTCTAAGGCTACAGAGCAATTTTATATGCAAATACTTTCTTGTCTATATAAGAGATAAGACCAAAATGGTGTCCTGAAACCCTAAAGATCTCAGTGGCTGACGTTCAACTGACTCATTTTGGCCTGTGCTGAAATGGCACTTTTAGACTTACCACTTTTCTCCAGGGATTAAAAATAGCATCCATTGCCGGGTTAGGGTCTCCTCAATCTGATGTTAGTGGCGGGTTCAGCAGCAGCCTGAACATCCTGTAGCTCATTAAGGGAATGCCAAAGTCAGAAAAAAAAAGGGATTTGCCTTTGGATACAATGTTAAGTTGCATCTCTGGAGGGAGCAGATCTCCAGAGGGAGGAGATCTTCAGACGGAATAGACCTCTGGTGCAGTGCCCAGGGTAGAACAGTGGGCAGCAAGGACAGTAGCCAGGTTCTGTGTTGTGGCATCCCTCATCAACCTTGATGCCAGGCTGAGGTGAGACCCAGGGGACAGCTGAGCCGAGATGGTTCAGGACATCACACTGGAAGAAGAGGACCAGCACAAGACCTCTAGAAAAGAAGTTGGAGGCTTTTCCTTCCTTTCCTTAGGCAAGGAAGTGAAAGTGGCTTAACAGCAGGAAGGAGAAGAAGATACCCTTCAAAAGGCTGGAATCACATCCTGGAGAAGAAAGCACCTAGATTTCCTAAAGGCTTTGCACAGAGTTTAAAAGGCCCCAACAGGAACAAAGAAGACTCAGAATAAAACAAAGGTCCTGGCAAGGTTAAATGCCTTCAGGAAGGAGGGAAGCAGTGGGAATAGATGGGGTTCTCCCCATGGAGGTGGGAGAGGCTTGCCCAGGGAAAAATCTGAGCTGCCCATCACACAGAGGTAGGAGAGCTGCTAAACTACTGGGATTGGGAAAACCTGAGCTGAATGTTGTAGGAAAAGAGTAGTGGACACATTTACTATTTTCTTAGTTTTCCCTTGGTATCTTCTGTGGGTCAGACCTGGAGACAGACCTGTAGCCTGACTCTGCGTGGTCTTTCTCACCCTAAAATTGCAGTAAAGACCCCTGACAGCCCCCTGTCTGGCAGGAGGACACCTCCCTGGCACATACAGGGACAGGCTTTCTGGGTGTTAAAAAGCAACTGCAGCCCAGTGGCTTGGGAGAAATGTGGGATTCAGAAGCTCAGAGACAGAATTAATGGCTTTGGGCAGATCACAGCTCTACGTGTCTCCGTTTCCCTTGTGTGAAGTGGATGGAAGGGCCAGGAGGAGAAACACGGGAGATGTATCAGCTCCCAGGCTTGGAGCAATAGCAGGATCCATGGTAGAAGAGTCCAGCAAACTTTTCACCAAGATATTCACTGCGATGCTCTCCATCCAACGGGGAGACACCTCCAGCCCAAGCTCTTCCTTCTCCTCCCTCCTGTGGGAGAGACATGCTCGCTCGATGAATGTGGTGGAGAGCGTTTGCGTTTTCAACCCCAGTCATGCAGAGTAGAGTTTAACATCTATGCTTTTTTAAATTGAAAATGCTTGGTATTTAGTGCAACTTGACACCTTCCCACGGGGAAAAGAAACCAGTAATCCCAAAGAAACAAGTTCCGTGGTATTCTTCTTGAGTGCAGTGCTACAGCTGGGCAGGAGCGACCTTGCCAGGGCAAGAATTTAGCCCAACTTTCTCTTCTGTTTGGCTGTAGGATATCCCTTGCCATATCTCCATCTTCCTGGGAAGAAGCCGGTCTGGTTTAAAGCCAGATCCCTCCTCTGAGAAGGAGAAATCTGGGGGCCATCAGCCCAGGAACGGGCATGGAGGGAACTGCACGTTCACAAGGCTCTGACCTAACCCTGTGCCCTTGCACAGATGCCAACACTGCGTTGTTTAATTTGACAGCTTGGCCACTAAACGAAGCAGCTCCCAGCTCTTGAAGTGACTCCTGGTCTCACGGGCAGAGCTCGGAGATGTGACATTGACCCCAAAAGTAAGTGTGAAGCCATCGTTGTTATGTGTTTTTATGCAAAAGGACTGATGATGTATCCGGGTGAGAAGGACCCTGGCAAGCAGATGGGACAGACAAGTGCAGAGAGGATGCAGCCAAATGGGAGCATCTTGCTACCAAACTTCTATCTCTGGATTCCCCTGCTGCTGTTTGATCTGACAGTCTTTGCTGCTGTCCCTCAGGGCAGGATGTGTGGTTTTCCTGCTGTGCAGAGCCCAGACTGAGGCATGAAAAGCCAAACTCGACCCGAGCAACCCTCGGGGCGAGCATCAGGGCAGACCCACAGCAGGACCCTGCTCCACGGCCAGGAGCTCAGCTCCGACCCCCATGACCCGCCGGCTCCAGGATCCCCGCAGCCCGTTTGTGAGGTTTTATCTCCACTGTGACTTATAACGATGCTTAAACTCATCCCAAGGGGGAATATGTCTCCCTAAAGAGAAAAACAACCCTGTGAGGGAACAGCCAAGCATCCCACGCCCCTCCGGGCACTCCTGTCGAACTTTGCCTTTTCTTGCCAGGCCAGCCCTGCATCCTCCTCCTCCTCCCCCAGCCCCGGGCAAGGCAGCTGGCCAGCCTGCTTAACATTCGCCTCTCATTGCTGGGAGCCACCGCCACGGCTGCTAAGGAGCCGAGCTGGGCGGCTGCGAGCATCTGGGTCCAGGGTCCCCCCCCATCCTGGCCCGTCATATGATTTCTCCTGAGGGATAACCGCTGAGCGGGACCGCTTCTCCGAGGCTGATCCTTTCCTGATAAGCCAGCCGCCAAGTCTCCAGCACGAAGACAAAAGGGTTTTTTCTCTCCCCAGCAGGTCTTTCTGCTGTGAATGACAGAAGAAGGGGGGAAAGCGAGCTGCCTGGCAATCCCCGTGGGTGAGAGGTTTCAGGAGCTCCTTCCCCCCCGCTGTGCTGGCAAACCATGGAGCTTTTCAGGCTGAGCCTGGGCTGTATTTGCCTCCTCCCTTGGCTTGAGGGTAAGTTTCTCCTCAATCGGCGTGGCTGGAAAGTGGGAAGTGAACTGCCCCCCCCACCCCCCCCCCGAGGCTTTAACCCGCTTTGCTGTTGAAGTGTTCCTTGGGCTGCAAAGCTCTGAACCCACCAGCTGTAAAAAACGCCTGTGGGTGCGTTTCAAGGCAGCATTTAAAATGGGATTAAATGCAGGAGAGTGAGGGACAGTCTGGCAAGGTGCTGGGATGGCTTGGCCAGGGACACCATGGCATCACGCCGGCGGCTTTTATCAAGTGCTTTTAAACCCCTGAGAGTAAGGGATGAATACACCTGCTCTGGGGGTGAGGCAGGTGCTAAGTGACTTCCCGGGCACCCTGTTTGCTCCCTGAGAAGAAGCAGCTTCTTCTTCAGTAGCTTCACCAGCAGAGGTGAGCGGACTCACAGCACACTGGCAGCTTGGGAGAAGGTGGTGGGAAGAGGAGCAGGACCTCGTTGTGTCATTCCCGCTCCTGTGGTGGTCGGATGGGGGTGGGACGTGCTGGGGAGCTGCAGGGTCTGCACTGCTCATCACCACAGAGCAAACTTGGTAGTGGCAGGTGTTATCATTCTACTGCTTGCTGAGGTGGCTTGGATCCTGACTGTACACAGTAGGATTTTGAATCCAGGCAGCCTTATTTTTGACACGTGTGGAAAGCAAAAATCCTGTCGAGCATCATCCTGCGGAGCCAGAGCGGTGCTACCCAGGAGCAGCTACTGGGGAGCGGTGCTACCCGCAGTCTTGCCCACCCCATCATGGCCAGTGGGCAGTACCGCTTTTCTTAAGAGAAGAGTGAAACCTCAGAACTAATAATCCACTTTTTATTATGCCTGAGATGCTAGGTTGAAAGGAACTCATCGAAATGAATTGCTGAAGTGCTGTAAGGCTCATTCAGTCCCTGAAGCTGCTAGGAGGACAGACCTGCAGTTTTGCAGGTTACCTGCTCAGAGCTTTTCAAGATCGCTAGACCAGAGGAGTACAGCTATTTGGGTTGCACAGCCAGGATGTTTATTCCTTAAAGACAAAGCTCAGACTGGCAGCTCTGACCATAATGCCTAGAACAGAATAGACTATTACTTCAATTGGAAGGGACCTAATATGATCATCTAGTCCAACTGCCTGACCAATTCAGGGCTGACCAAAAGTTAAAGCATGTTGTCAAGGGCATTGTCCAAATGCCTCCTAAGGACTGACAGGCTCAGGGCATCGACCACCTCTCTAGGAAGCCTGTTCCAGTGTGGGACCAGCCTCTTGGTAAAGAAATCTTTCCTAATGTTCAGTCTAGACCACCCCTGGCACAGCTCAGAGCCATTACCACCCATCCTGTCATTGGGTACTGGGGAGAAGAGCTAAGCATCTCCCTCTCCACGTCCACTCCTCAGGTAGCTGTAGAGAGCAATGAGGTCACCCCTCAGCCTCTTTTTCTCCAAACTAGACAAGCCCAAAGTCCTCAGCTGCTCCTCAAAGGACATTTCTTCCAGCCCTTTTACGTTCCTTTCCTTGCTCCAGAACCTCCAAATGTGTGTTCCCTGGGCTGCTTTGAGCAGCTAGCCCTCAGTTTGCAGGTCAAAGGAGAGGTTTGTGCTTCTACAGATTTGACTTTTGCTGCACCTATTGCTGGTTTTTTGCACCCCAAATCTTGCCAATTAAAGTAAATCCAGTTAATTGAATGTCTCTTTTGTCGAAGTCCCTGGATGAGGATATATCACTGTGCTAGTGAAGGGTGAGGATACATGTGCATCTCTTAAAAGTTACAGGAGATCTGGTTAGGACCTCGAGACGACACCATGGTGGGATGCCAGGAGAGCAGAACAGCCTTCATGGTCTTGCTCTTTCTCTCACTCTAATACAAATCTTGTGTGGTGTTAGAAAAAAGGGTTCTTTACTGCTGCCACACCACAGGAGCCCCATGGTTATGTTTTATTAGTGAATTAAGGAGGATCACAGGATAACATTTCCACAGCACATTTCTTTTCCTTTCCAGTGAAATGCTTTTTGGTACAATCACATGATCAGCCGCTGCATTTCAGCCAGACCACTAACAAAACCACAACTGTTTTGCAAGAAGGGAAATAATCTTCCCAATAACTGGCAATGCTCAAAGCAAGCTCAAAGAGCAGGCAGCAAACGTGTTCTTACTTGGGGCTGACCTCTTCCTGCAGCAGCCTCTCCCCGTCCCCTTCCTGGGGCTGCTGAGTTTTGGGTCTACTGAGCTCTAAGGCTGCTGGCAGGACAGAAGTGCTCGCTTTCAACAGACCTTAGAGGGTTCAGTTTCCTACTAGAAACCCTGGGATTGTCTGAACTGGTTGTCACAGTTACTTCTTTGGAAAGTCCCCACAAGGAGGGAACTAAAGTGTTTTTTTTTCTTAAGAATTCAAGCCTAACGGTAACCCAGTGAAGTACGACGGGTGGTGGGAAGTCGGGCACCAGCAGGATCTCTGCATGCACGAGCAGAAAGGAAAGTGCTGAAATAATAGTTCATTTAACACTGACTCTTGATTCTCATGTACTGAGTGTGTGGCTGGTGGTGGCTCTGCTTGGCAGCCTGGCCTGAACCCATATCCCTGGGGCCACTCTCCTGCCTACCAAACCCATGTGAGGTGCAGGTTGCTCCCTGACCCCCCGCGCCCCATTCTCCTAAGGCAGCCCTAAGCACCTCGCATTGAAGAGGCAGAAAGGCCAAGCTTATTTGATACTTTTCCTCCCCTGTATCCTTCTCCAGCCTCCAACTATTTTCTGCTTGGGGAATTTCCTGACCCTGATGTGTTTAACTCCTCAGTAGCTATCAGATCTCCTACCTTGGCTTGCGCAGGCTCTCCCTGGCAGCAAAGATGCATGGCTGCTGGGTTCAGAGCCACCTCCTGCACACTGTGAGCCTTCCCTTGGCACCCCGTGTCCCATCTGGGATCAGTCTTTGACCAGCCGGCCCCTGCCATCCTCTCCAGACCTCTCTGGACTTTATAGACCTCCACCATATTCCCCCCCGGGACTGGTTTTCCCCATATGCATCAGCTTCATGTTGGCTTCACCGACCTCCCCTGCTTCCTGTCATTTATCCATGTGTTTTTCCATGCCAAAACCTTCCATCTTTTCCCATGGCTGTTCTGCTCCCTTGGAGGCCTTTGCTGAGCCACTTGGTCAAAAATGGACTTTGCAGTAATGTGGGAAGCTGTGAAGGCTTGTTGGTCAACCAAAAGCAAGATCTTCTTAAGAAAGTAGTAATGGTTGGGGGAAAAAAAAAAAAAAAAAAGAGCCCAGCGTGGTTGCCAGAATCAAGAGCTGGGAACTCCTCTTGGAGAGACATGTTACTGGAAAATAATCTGAGTGCAGAGCAAGACGTATCTGCAATCAGGTACCTGCACTGGCAAGTTGTTTACCAGCTAATTACTGGCAGTTACCAGTAGGCTTTGTTGACTTCTCTATAAAAATGACACAGCTTGATAAGAGCTGATCTGCTGCACAAAGTGATGGAAATTGTGCTCCCATAAACCCAGAGCTCCCAGTTGCTGGGTAGCTGCTCACCCAGCTCCAGCTCTGCCTGTTCTGCTGGGCCAGATGGGCAGCCGCCTGTTTGCTCACCAACAGGGACTCACCAGCCTCCATCTAGCATCATCCTCTCCATAGGTAGATTGACCTGTCATGGACATTTGTGTCCCTAAACTTCACATCCAAGTAAGCACAGTCAAAACCTGAGGGAGGACGAGGGTAAAATAAGCTAATGTTGGTTCCAGTCAACGGCTTGTTTTGCAAAAGAAATACCTAATCTCGTGCTGCCATGCTGTTCCTGGGTATAAATTCAGGCAAAACTGACAACAGAGTGCCAATCTCCCCACTTCGCTGTGCACATCTGGGTTTCCTGCCTTTGACCAAACACATCTGGGTCACCACACCCCTCTTACAACATCAAGTATCTTCCAGCTGTTTTTAATTTCCTCATCCCATGGCCCTGGTCCGGTCTCCTGCATGAGTATCAGAGAGGGGCTTGCTCCCTGGGATGGAGGGAGATCTTTTGATGAGGAGGAGGTATTGTTGAGCTGCATTCAAGTCTGCTTCTGCTCCCTCTTCAGGGCCTTGTTCATCCATACATGACAGCATCTCAAGCTGCTTGCTTCAGGTAGATTCACTGTAATGTTCCTACAAGTGATCTTACAGGGCAATGTCTTGCACCAAGCTCCGTCTGCATGGTGATCTCTCCTGCCTTAACTGGGAGCTTCCTTCTTCTGCTACTGCATCTTCTCATTTCTATCTGGTTCTGACCTTTTGGAGGAGGTAGAAACAGCCTGTTGGGCCTAGGGCAGCTCAGAAACAGCTTCCCCTCCTGTTCAGAAGAGACATCTGGCAGAGTTTTCACTCATGGCAGGATACATTAACTTCAGGCCATCATAGCAAATTGCCCCTGCCGCTCTGGCTAGTCATGTGAAAGTCCCTTCCACCTTCATCTAGTGTCATTCTAGACTGCCTGGTTTTCTAGATGTGCTACAAAAGCCCCCCTCTACATTTAGTCACAGAATCACAGAATGATACGGGGTTGGATGGGACCTCTGGAAATCTTCTAGTCCAACCCACCTACCAAAGCAGGTCCACCTAGAGCAGGTTGCATAGGAACACGTCCAGATGGGTTTTGAATGTCTCCAGAGATGGAGACTCCACCACCTCTCTGGGCAGCCTGTTCCAGTGCTCTACCACCCTCAAAGTGAAGAAGTTCCTCCTCATGTTTAGATGGAAATTCTTATGTACAAGGCTGTGCCCATTTCCTCATGTCCTATTCCTGGGCATCACTGAAAAAAGACCAGCCCCATCCTCTTGACACCCACCCTTTAAGTATTTATAAGCATTGATGAGATCCCCCCTCAGCCTTCTCTTCTCCAGACTAAAAAGACGCAAGCCCCTTAGCTTTTTCTCGTAAGAGAGATGCTCCAGGCCCCTAATCATCTTTCTGGTCCTCTGCTGTACCCTCTCCAGCAGTTCCCTGTCCTTCTTGAACTGGAGAGCCCAGAACTGGACACAGTGTTCCAGATGGGGCCTCACCAGGGCAGAGTAGAGGAGCAGGGTAACCTCCCTCGACCTGCTGGTCACACTCTTCTTGATGTACCCCAGGATGCCACTGGCCGCCTTGGCCACAAGGGCACATTGCTGGCTCATGGTCATCCTGTTGTCCACCAGGACTCCCAGGTCCTTTTCCACAGAGCTGCTCTCCAGCAGGTCAGCCCCCAACCAGTACTGGTGTGTGGGGTTATGCCTCCCCAGGTGCAGCACCCTACACTTGCCCTTGTTGAATTTAATCAGGCTCCTCTCTGCCCAGCTCTCTAGTTGGACTCTCAGTCCTGAATCTGAATCTGAGTAAGGGATCTGGATAGAAAACATGGTAGTTCTGCGTAACCAGCGTGAGGCCCAGCAGCCAGGGCAGGAGGGCAGGAGATGTCAGGTGCTGCGTTTGCCTGAAGAGAGAGGGTATGACAATCAGTACCAGGCTAGAGAGTGGTGTTGTCTGCATCACCACATTGTCTAAGCAGCTAAGGATCTCCAAAATCTCTGGTTAGTTGTTCTGCTTTTGGCCTGGGGCCATTTCTAGTAGGAGGTGGAGTCCCTCATGGTTGTTTTTAACGTTAGGGCAGAGACCAAAGTGGCCGGGCAACGTAAAAGGATGTAAGTCTTCAAAACTTTCTTCCCAACTGATGCCCCTTGAACTGCTGCAATAGTCCAACAAGACAAAGTGACCCTCAATCCTGGGAGAGCTGATATTCAGGGGGAGTTATGCAAGGAGGCAAACATATGTAATGTGTATGAGAATGGTGTGGGTCAGTCTCCATTGATGCTTGTTCCATAGAGAAGATACGATCTACTGCAGTGGAGAACAGTGGAGGCAGACTAACCTGAGCAGGAAACTCTGTGGTTTGTCTCACCATAACTCAGGTTACAGCACTGCTGGCTCCAAGGTTTTTCACACACGGTGCATGTACCCCCAGTGCTGTGCTCATGTTGGGTGGAAGCAGCAGAGACAGCTTGGAGACATTTCTCCAAGCCACTGTTGCTACTGCATAGGTGACTTGGGATGACCTTGTGTCATATGGTGGTACCCAAGAAAAGCCAAGTTTGGGAGCTCTTCTGAGCTGTGGGATGTCCCCACAAAGCAGTCTCTAGGAAAGGTACTGTGGCTGCCACAGACGGATGGTTTCATGGACAGGTAGAGGCAGGAAAAGGTAAATTCCTGGCTGTGACTCAGTGGTTGTCTTCTCCCTACAGAAAATACCCATTTAGCAATGAGAAATTGAGGTAATTAAAAGATTTTTCCAAGAGTTAGGAACCCCACCGGGGAGGGCAAAAGTGGCCAAAGCCAATGCTGAGGTTTCTGGGTGACACGGAGTGTTTTGGGAACTTGTGCTTCCTCCTCTCTGACTTACCCCTTCCTTCCACAGACTCTTTCGAGGGAGCAACCCATCCCCAAACAATTTGCAAACAGCTTTCATCAAACTGTCACAGGCACTGCTTAGAAACAGCAGAAACTTTCCAAACCAGACTGGGATTACTGGCAACCAAGGCTTATCTGGTGGCATTACCTTAATTAGGAACATTGCATGGGTTTTGCTCTTAATCCGACAAGGAACAACATGTCCCAAGAGTGGCAATGCTGCAGAGAAGCAGTGGGTTATATTTGCTTGCTTTTCTTTCTTGTAACCAGAGTGGCAGCATCATAGGACAAATGGGCTGGCATCAAGCGCCTTTGCTAGAAATTGTTTATTTTGTTCCTAAAAATACAGAGAGGCCAAAATGTTCAAGCATGAGCAGCTCAAATCAGGCATCTACTCAGCCTCTGTGGGTAAGGCAGGCATTTTCCAGAGATGCTGAGTTCCACCCCCAAGGAATACTTTGGATGGTCTGCTTGCTGCAGGTTAACGTTCCCAAAATGTTAGGGCTGATGGCCTTATTTGCAAGGGAAAAAAAAGTCATATTTTCTCCTGAGTAAGGATTCTTAGTGCCTGATGTGTATCCCAAAGTAAATGTACTCCAGCTCTATTTGTGGGTCTACCCCTTATGACTGTGTGGGGCATGTGCAATGACTGCTGCCAGTCAATACTGCTGTCTCTGATTGTAAGTTGCTCACTTAGACAGCAACACCTCAACCTCAGGAAAGCAATGATGTATGTGGATGGTAGTGGCCGGTGAACTGTATGATGGACACAGGTCCACATCTTGCTTGGCAAGGATCACACCAAACACCACAAGGAAGGTTGATAGCCAGCCTCACAGAGAGCTCAACATCACTGTCAGTAGGGAAGACACTCGGACCACAGTTCAGAGGAGATCTATGGCCCCAGCTTTGCTGCCACCCTCCCGTGTAACTTTGAACCAAGCAAAGTTCAGCTAGACATCTCTTCCCAAGCTGTAAAATGGTGGTTACACTTTCAGACCTGAGGTATGGTGTGAAGATAAAAATCTATTAATAACTTGGTGTCATACCTTACTGAGGAGCTCTACAGTATCTCAAAGGAAAGCTCTTCAGCTGCAGTGTTGAGGTTCCTCAGCTCACAGGTATTCCCATGGCACATGGGCTGCCTTAGACCTTCTCTGCAAACTGAGACCTGAATAGAACCAAGAAAACTGGTAGAAAGGGGCAGCTCAAAAGTGCAAAAGCCTGGTAGATAACAAGGGGGCATGTGGTGCTTGCTGCTAACATGCAGGTAACAGTGATTCTTTAGAGGGGTACATATACCATCAGGGACTGTACACAGGGAACAATGCACAAATCTGCTGGTTGAGTTAAACAGAAACACTCTTCAACATTTCATTTAAAAAAAATGAAACTTTCAAATGGACAGGCATTGCCAAGAAAGGAAAATTAAAAACAGCATAGATTTTAGCATGTTTAATAATAAAACCCATAATAAAATATATGAGAAAAAGATTTAGAGAATAAACTAATGAGAGTATAAAAGAGCTACCAACAGAAATTTTCAAATATATCTGAAGTAGGAACTTGTTTGGGGTAAGGTGGCCAATAAATAACTGGCTTAAATGTAAGAAGAGCAACCAAAGCAGTGCAGTGTAGAAAGGCTAAATGACTTTTGGTTCCGGTGCTCGCTTCAGACATGGTCAGAATTTGCAAGCAGACAGATAAATAGGAGAAAATTCAATAGAGCTTTTGTAGAGGGAATCTGACATCCATGATGGCATGAATGAGCATATAAATATGGTAAGCTGCCCTGGACCTTGCACTTGCATCTGCAATAGACTTTTGACGAGAATCTTCCTTCAAGGCCCACAAGAACTCCATTCTCATGGAGTTAGCCCCCAGGCTGGAACAAAGATGTGGCATAAGTTGACAAGACAACTCTGTGACAAGTTCAGAGAGTGAAGATATCAGCAGATGCCAACAAAGATCAAAAGGGTGAATAACAAAGTAATTCATTTTGCTGATGGCACAAAATTATTAAGAATAATCAAAACTGAAGTTTGAAGCTGACTGTGCAGAGCTGCAGAAGGAACTCATGATACACATTGAGCAATAAAATGTTTTTTTAGCTCCAGAGCTGAAAAATACAAAGTAGTGTACATGGGCAAGACCATTTTAACCATAGATACCCAGCGAGCTCTCTTAACTAGCCAGTATATTTTAGGAAGGAAGCACTGGTGTCCTCGCTGTCTTGTGTGAGCTCTTTACTTGCCTGATTCTTACCCTCTTCCCCTATTAGCAAATGCTAATGCCCAGTGCTGGAGCCAGGATACCAGGCTCAGCAGATATTTCATCTGACCCAGCACAGTTCTCATGTTCCCCTGTTACATTTTTATGTAACTCTCAAGTCATTACGTCGGAAATGGGTTTCTCCCAGTTAAGATGAAGCAAAGAGGTGAGAAACCTGGATTCCGGGTCCTAGAAAAAAGTATGGGGGTGGGGAGGGTGGGGGATGGAGGTGTGTTGTATTCATCCCTTTGGATTTTCTAAAGACTATGGGAGATTATACATAAGACATTTCTCCTGCCTTCGGAAGCTGCCAGAAACTCAAGCCCAAGCTCAAGCATTAAACATCTTCCCTCCATCCAGCCCTCAATAAGGAATAAAGAGCACAGGACTCATGAGCTGTCCACAGATCCCACAGAAATTTAATTTCCACTTAGGCACATGGCCTTGCTAGGAATTGCCTGGATCGGTGGCTACCACAGGTCCATGAAACTCAATATCCCAGCACAGACACATCCATCCTCATCTCGGAGCCAGCGTAGGAGTCATTTTGTGGTTCCTGGCTGCCTCTCCCCATGCATTCAGGCTGAGCAGAAAGCCCCTAGCTGTTTCTGATTTAACATCCCGCAGGCAGTATTAATGTAGCAGACCCCTAGAATTTCCTGAGAGAAAACATAAGAGCTCTTTTAAGCTATTTTTCATACCCTCGGTATTGTGTACCGGCTTCTGTTTACACTGTCATTAGCTTTTTCAGGTACTGAGCCAAATACTTGCTGCCAGGGAAAAGTATTGTTCTTTGCTTTGGGAAGGGAAACTCTGCAGAAGCAGTTGTTCAGATAAACATCAGTGTTTTTGTCTAACATCACTTTTCAGTCTCCTCTTACTCTTTATGTTCAGTACCGCACGTTGATGGGGCTTTTATAACTCCGACTCCTGGGGAAAAGAGGGAAAATATGTCACCACAATAGTTGGGAGTTACCATGTGTTAATTGTAATTAAAATTAAAAGATTTCTCAGAATGTGCAGAAACTCAAAACTTTTATTTCTATTCCTCTGTCTTAGGCATAAAATACACAGCAGAAGACAAACTTGAATCAGTGACAGATGTTTTAGCATTTAACATTTTGCTCAGGATGTTCACAGGCCACACCTGATGATTTTGTACTGAAAAAGGGAGCATTCGTCCAGCTGGCAGGATGATATCCATCCCAAGTTATCAGCTGGGACCCAATGCTATTAAAAGCAACAAGTGATTAGTGAAATTGGTTCAAATTGTGTGTCTGTTGTGGGGTGGCTGTAATGTTTCTCCTTTAGACAGGGATCCTTAAAAATGGTACTTGCATGCCTTTCAAGCACAGATCAATGTCAAGTGTGCTAAATCCATGTTTATTTCAATACCTACGTGAACTGAGTCAGCCAAGTACTTCCAGACTACTGATGGGGAGTTGTTGTAATATCATCAGAAGCCACTTAATGGAAACAGTAGCCCAAGGTGGTTTAATTGGAATAGCAGCTGGGAAATGTAGGGGGTTCAACTGCTTCTTTTATGAGAATGTTTGGTCCAGATACAGGCAAAAAAAACCCCAAACTATCCAACTATTTTGGAGGGAGGGAAAGACAGGTACCTATTTAAAGTTATAACCAGTTGAAATATTCAATTAAATATATATAGGCAGATATTTCATAACAGTACGACTTTTCAAGGATGGTGAGGTTTTCCCCATTAGTTACATGGGTTACTTAAATCGTGGTTATTTTCCTCTAGCGTTGCTCGTGGCCATTTGCACATCACCTGTTTTAAAGAAAAGATATTCTGGGGCATTGGGAAGTTAGAGGAACCGTTTATCTAGGTGTGCCCATCCAGAAAAGGACTGGTGGGTTATGTCTCCCCTTCCTCAGGCCATTTACAATGTCTGGTGCTCAGAAGACATGTCTACCTCAGACATGCCCGGTACTAAACCGTGCTCTGATTGTACTGCAGTCGCAGAGGGACAAGGCTTCCTCATAAGGAACACCCGGCTGGAAAAGTGCATTCGTGTCTCCCACCACGAGACCAACGCCATCAGCTTGACCGACTGCAAGGTTCTGTCCCAGCAGCAGCAGTGGAGCTGGGATCCCCCCACTAGGACCATCATCAGCCTTCAAACGAAGCAGTGCTTGTCAGCCCACAAGATGCGGGAGAATGCCCTGGTCAAGCTGGAGCCCTGTGGGGACTGGGAACGCCAGGCATGGTCCTGCAGCAAGAAGGGGCACTTGACTCTGCAGAGCTTGGGCTTCCACCTCAGCACCAAGGAAGGAGGCCACAAGCTCTTTATCTCGAGGGAGAAGGACAAATTCAGCAGGTGGAAGACTTTAGCAGATGAAACCATCTGTGCTGCTGCCCGGGCAGCAGCTCTGACGCCCAGCAAACCAACACAAGCTGTAGACACACGTGTGTGGATCTATGAAAGTAAGATGAAGTAGATTTAGCATCAGATAACACCTAACCTTACATGTCATTCAAGTCACCTAACACCAGGTTTGCATCCTTCATTCTAACTCATGTTAGCTTGGTCTCCAGATGGAGAGATACCAAATGGCTCCAAGTCAGCCCAACTACTTGGTACCACCGGTTTCCAGTAGTTCCTGTTCAGTGCTTTCCAGAAAGCATGCAACGCCTTACAGGATCGGGTCTCTAAATCTCAGCTACATTTCTAGTGACAGGCAAAAGTCAAGTATTTTGGAAAGTTCACCTGAGTCAGTGCCCAGAAGTAGGAATAGCTGGAATTGCTTGAGTGTCCCAAGTTCCAACCAACCAATGAAGTCCCATAGAGTCAGCCACTTAAGGGGCTTTTTGTACTTTGTACTTTGGGATGTCACTTTTGGAAACAAGAAAACTGGAGGCAGATGAAAACCTCTTTTAAACTTGTATGAATTATTGAGAAGCAGCTATATTTGAAATGAGAAATTGTTGCTCCGGTTTCTAAGCAACACGTTACAGTTATCTCCTGCCAGACCCCGACAGTGCAGCTATCACTAATGAAGCCGTGGTTCTAACTTTCATCCCATGCTCTCATGATCCTCAAAAGTGAACCTTGCTCCTGGTGCCTGATGTAATCATAAAGAGACTAATGAACACAGCGAGTGGTGGGAGGCAGTCAAAGCACTGCCCTCCCTTTGCATTAAGAAAAGCCAAAACATGAGATCAAAAGAACATAAAAATGCAGTTTTATATTAATAGCTTTATGGCCTTGGCCTCTGCTAAAAAGAACTTAATCACTGCCTTCATGAGTGCTCACTGCCCTCTCCCATTTTGGACACAAAAATGGCAAAAACCCTGTTCCTATCATAGTTTTAGGCTCACAGACACCAGGCATGGTCATTGCACCAAGATGTGACCAGTGAAACTCACTAGTGACCACTGACAACTCCTGATCCAGTCTGTTTCCCTCTTTCATTTACTCCCTTATGCAACGGAAGGTGGTTTCAGGATTTTTCTTGTGATGGTATGTGCAAAACCAAGACCCAAAAATCACACTCACTTCCTCCCCCCATCCTCTCCTCCTCTCCCTTCTTCTACTCCAGGGACCAGAAAAGAGCTGGTGTTCATAATGGCTTTTCTCTGTTTGTCCACTCCCTAGGTGATGAAGTTCCCAACTCGGGGGAAATTATTTCCCTTAGATGAGGTTATTCCTTACCTAAAGGCTTGGTAGCCTCAATGAGATTTTCAGCTTTGCATAAATGAGCAAAGGGAAAATGTGATGAAACTAGTTAGCATAAGCACATGGATTGCGAGTATAACCTTTAGACACACACAAAAAAAAGTTATAACTAATTTGAAATAAAAAGAGATACAATAGCTTTTTTGGCTGTCATGTGCAGACAAGGGCCTTTTTACCGAGGTTTTTAATTAGCCAACTAGAAGGCAAACATGTAATTATCACAGTAGTCACAAGTGTTAGTGTTTATTTAACATGAAGGTAAATACAGCCAATACAAATTAGATACCATAATAAGCTAGTTAAATATAGGCTAGGAAACGCGTGGGATATTTAAGATATGGGAAAAAGGCATGTGAAAAGGGCATTTTCATTCCCCAAGGCAATGTTCCTGGCAGCCCAGGGCTGCCTGGGAGCCAGGCTCCCCAAATAAGGCTGTGAGGGTAAACACAGAGCAGGCTTTGAATCAGGTTGTGCCAGTTAGTGTGTCTTGTGCAAACTGATAATTTTCCTATCAACCCCACGGTTCAGAGCTTACTGGAGGCAACATCTGATGCCTCGGTCACAACATCTATGTCCTATGCTTAGGCCTTTCTTAGCCAAGTTCCAGTTGAGCATCGACAGACAGTGGATTTTACACTTTTACCTCAGTGGGTTATTTGCTGAATAAATTACACACATGTACCCACAGGTGCTCATGCCACAGGACAGGATGGGGTTGGGATAAGCAGCCAGGAGCCCTGCAGACACGGTTTTCATGATCTTGCCACGTCCATCAGTGCAGGAGAGGGGTGATTATTGCTGCCAGGAGATTTCCCACAACTTCTACTCTAGGAGTAGTTGCTAGCCCACATACTCCTACAGTAAAACTGGCAAGGCAAAGGATACTGTTAAGCCTTGCAAGAGGTATGGACTATTTACCACCCTTTGGATCCCATTTCTTCATCTGTTGGGTTGATAATACCTGTGGTGCTTCCACTCGCCTCTTCCTCACACCTCATCCTTTAACAACTGATGTTGCACTCATACTTTTTAGACCAATGACCTTATTTACCACCAGAAAACAAGCTCTGCTTTGGCAGTGGATTCAGTCTTGAAATGTTCATTTAATCTCTGAAATCTGTGAGAACTGGGGGCCTTCGGTGCACAGAAAGAGGTGATTGCTATTGCACCATGTCCTGTTCTCCTTGTAGGGTAGAGAACTAACATGCAGGGCTGGGTTCCCTTCCTTTCCCTTGACGGGCATTGAGCGTATCCAGGTTTCTGTACAAAAAGTGAATGATAATGCCGTACATCTTTGTTTTGTTTCCTTCCAAGCTAAAACCATCGATTCATCAAAGACAGATGCCATGGACAGAGAACCTTCTCTCAGCTTGACTGACCCACCACTGGCTAGCAGATTTAACAGCACAGTGTCTCCAGCAAAGACCAAACAGGCACACCTCCCAGCAAACGAGGGTGAGCACTTTTCTTTCCTGCATGCATATGTGAGGACAGCAGGAAGTAAAGTGTGAGTGGCATCTAGAGATTGATTACTCAAGTATTTTCAGTGCTGGTAAGTACCTAAGTACTTCTGAAGAACTTCCATGTGTGCCACTGAGTGGTTCAAGGCTTTGCTCTCCCACAACATGTTGAGAAGTTTGCCTTGGCAAAGGGCTCAGTGGCATGGCCATAGTCCTAACCTCGAGGCACAGATGTTCTAGGAGAAAAAAATAGCTGTGATTGGAGAATGCCGAGGAACAAGAAATTTTTCTTTTCCCTTCTGGCTCCATACCAAGTGCAGCCCAAGAAGGAAGTTGGAGCTTCCTCCAGTCCAACAGTGGAAGCTGTTAATTTGAGTCTCTCTGCTTCTTCCCCCAGATGCATCCCACAATCACTCTAAAAAGCATCATGGAAATCGAGGAAAAAATGCTGGGGCCAGGCTTGCAGGTAGGTCCAGTGATCAACCAGAGGAGAAAGAGACCAGGTGGATCATCAGTGTCCCCAACCTTCCCATCAATACAGAGTTACATTCCCCTGAGTCCTGCTGAGGATGCTCAGTAGGGAATGAGGGCACCAAATTACCTGTCAGAAAAACTCCATTTAAAGATTAAACAAATCTCCCCAGGCCTGGAGTATAAAAGTGAGTAAAAACATGCAAATGCTTTGTGTGACCTCACCAGGAGAAACAGATACCCACTAGCACTGGTGCCTTCCCCCAGCCCTTTTTATTTCATATCAGAGTGCTGCAGAGCGGAGAAGCATGAATAGCTGTTGCTTTCCACCTTTTCGTGGCCATTTCAATAGAGGGATGCTGTGCAGCGGAAAGATAAAATGTTGATCTTACAGACAAAGCACTTTTCCTGTTATCTGCTAGTCTTCAAGGACATTACAGGTGGTTTTGGTGACAATAGTGGCTATTGCATAAGAACGGGGACAGGTATAGCAAACACATGACTGTTTTCTGATATTCTTTCAGGCACCAACTGGAAGACGGCCATGCTGGTCCTCAGCCCCTTGGCATTCATACTGGGATTGATAATACTGACACTCAATGTTCATTACAACAAGTGAGTGAGATTCGGGTTTATTCCGTTTGCTACTTCCCCGTCCAGCATTTCGAAACAAAAGTCTTCGTCTTGGCACCCTTCCCCATCCCACACCTGACATATGTGGCCCTGAGTAGATGTGTCTGCTCACCGATGATGTCACCTTTGATGATTTCTCCTCCCTGCCACCCTGTTTCTCCCTCCCATTTTTCCCTCCCACTCACTATTCCATCCAAATGCAGCCACTAATGTTCTCCTCTCCTCTCCTACACACCTTGTGCCATCCCTGGAGGTTTAGAGAACGTGGACACCGTGGCTGCTGAACCAGTGGACGCGGAGAAGCAACCAAGTGACGGGCAGAGGCAGTTACGTGCCCTCTTCTCTCTTCTCCTAGGAAGAAGAAAATCCTCTCTGCTCTGAAGAGCTCCCCAGCCGACGGCAGCAGAGCTGATTTACGGGAGCCACCTCCCTTGCGAAGAGGTCCCCAGTCATACCTTCCACCCTCTCGCTCCCCCTCCTTGAGGCACGGAGAGATCCTCATCGAATGGAAAGACGGGACTGTCACCCCTCTCTTTGACAATGCCAATTATCAAGTGGACTAGCTCCGAAATAACGGAGCTGTCGTTCCATCCCTTGTCACTCTTCCCACCAGGGAAAGTGCCACCATGGCCAATCTCCTCCCTAGCCTTGCTGTTTTGACAGGGAGTTGTAAGCACTGTTTGGGGATTTTTTTTAACACTTGAGAACAATCTCCTTGCACAGCACGAGGTTGAAGCAAGCAGAGCAGATTGCTTGGTTTGTATAGGCACACGCTGCTTAGCTCTTCCAGAGCTGATTTAACCCACAGCAAAACCCAGATTTAGCTGAACGAAGCCAAGACTCTTGCCAGCTGCAACTGTCCATTGCCCTGAAATCCTAGATACCAGGCGTATGACAAAGTAAATCCTTGGAGACAAGGTGTAAGGTGAAAAACGTAACTCCTGATGATCCTTAAATCCTTTTTTAGGATGTAAATAGCTGCCAAAAGACACAGAAGGTTGTCAGTTACTTTGTCAATGTGAGAACATAACTAATAAGCACTGCCTTCAGGAGCCTAAATCCTCCAGATACCTGCCAAAATACTCCCCCCACTAAGTTATCAATTAAGTAAAAGCAAGTCATTTTTCTAACTTAAAAGGTAGTAGCACTCCATCATCCTCTCTGCATCACTGCAAGACCCCTCCTGAGAGAGTATGCATCTCTTAAAATATTTCCATATTTAGAATGTATTAGGCCTTATTATAATGCACATCCTCTTTCTTTATGTAGAATGATAAGTAACCTTGATGATGCTTGTTGGGGATACTACATTATCGAGCCATTTTATACCAGCTTCAGTCTCTGATTTCCTGTAGTCACATGGAATAGTCAATAAACAGATATACTGCTCCTTTCTAGAGCAGTGATACAGGTTTGTTTTTTTTCTAGAAAGCAGTCAGGCACCAATTTCAGCCTTTACATTTCTTCTTTGAGTATAATCACCTGTGACTGTCACACTCAATCCTGATCTTCTCTCAGTGAAACTTGGAATGTCTCAGTCCTTTCCTAATAGTAATGAATTTATGCTTTCCTTTTTTTCTGATCTTGTGATGATGTAAACTGTAATCACGCCTATAAATCAGGAATTATATGCAGAAAGAAATACTAACACCAAAAAATTACAAGTATGAGCTGCATCAGTATATTTGTTCAGCAGTGCAAGGAAAACTGTATCTCAACATGTCTCTTACTCAGACTAAAACAACACTTTTCACTTTACCTAAATTGACTTGTGCCATTTCAGTGGAGCTTGGACTTCTCTAGAGTTTGATTTTATTTAACCTAAGGCAGAAGAAAGGTGCCTAGGGAATTTAAAGTCTCTGATTTATTTACTTTTTATTTTTCTTTTTAAACATAGATCCACAGCCTGGTAAAAAGCTAACTGCCACAAGATGCTATTATGACCAAAAACTTAGTTGGTCTCAAGAAAGAAAATACAAACCTTATTGGTTCAGGGCATAAAAATCATAGAGGTTGGAAATAAATGTCCTCCCTAGATAGATTATTCCATAATTATTTACTGGAAGGTTTCCCACATGCTCCTTGGGAAAATGTTTTACTACTAGACATGGACAGAAGAAGAACTCTTTCTTCACCAGAGAGCAGTGAGCACAACCAACATGGTTGGAATTAAATTCTGACTTTCCAATGTTTCCACTTTAAAACAAATCCAAAGACTTTTGGATCAAGGTTCCAAACGTGTAAGCATCATTTTACACACAAGATTTATGGGAATATGTTCTGTACATAAATGGCTCCAAATGCACACGCCATGCCTCACCAATTATCACAGTTACATCCATCATACCTTTTTCTACCACAATTAAGATGCTCAGATTCTCGCCTTTGAAATTTTGTCCAAAGGGCACATTGCCTTACAATACATAGCACTTGTTACTGTCCAAAATCTTGATGCACTTTGGGAACACTCCGTATGCAGTGCCATTAAAATGGAAATATTTACTTGGGGTCCAGCTAATGTATGGCTTTCCAAAGCAACAAGTGCTTATGTTCATTACTGCTGAATGGGCAGAACAGACGACTTACTAATGACTCTCTATAATTCATAGTTAATATGCTAATCTTGCTTATAAACATGAAGGCAATAACATCATTGTTTACATAGCACTGATTAAATGGTAGCTCAAAGAATAATGAAAAAATAAGACTGTGCAGCAGCACAGGCTTTTAACTGCTTTCTCCCCCTCTCTTTTACTGGTTGTTTTCTTCTAATTGTTTCTCACTGGTTTACCCAAATTAGATGCTAGAGACCAAATTTTCCAAGGTATGGATAGAGAAGCTGAAGGTGTGGATCTTCATCACAAGAGGTCTTAGAAAGCATGTCAGCCAAACATCCATTCAGGAAAGAATGCAAAATAGCTGATTCTGCCTTGGGGCTGGACCTGGTGACAGCAGGAGACACCTTCCCTCCTCTGCTTCTAAAGCTAGCTGAGAAACACTCAGAGCAACCACACAGCCTGTGTCCTGTTCCCTCTCTGCTGTCACTCAAACGCAACGCTTGTACACAGTGTTCATAATCCAAATAAAACCTGACTGTAAAGTGGAGGGGCACTGAAATTGTTTATGTGTGTATATGTAAGGGGGCTTTATAAAAGCCCCCTTACACTGCATCCTTTTGTGTGTGTATGTGTGCACACAGACATATACACACCAAAAATAAAGGATGCACAGTAAGAGGGCTTTAAAAATCCCTCTACAGGAAGACAACAGAGTGATGAGCAAGACATCATTGTCACAGTGTGTAAGCTGCACAGATCATGGAATCATGGAACTGCCGGAGTTGGAAGGGACCTCTAGAGATCACCTAGTCCAACTCCCCTGCTAGAGGAGGGTTGCCTTGAGCACTTTACTCAGGACTGCATCCAGGTGGGTCTTGAAGATCTCCAGAGAAGGGGACTCCACACCCTCCCTGGGCAGCCTGTTCCAGGGCTCTGTCACCTTTACTGTAGTGAAGTTTTTCCTTGTATTTGAATGGAACTTCCTATGTTGCAGCTTGTGCCTGTTGCCTCCCATCCTGTCACTGGGAACCCCTGAAAAGAGTCCGGCTCCATCATCCCTCAACCCACCCTTTTGATACTTGGAAATGTAGATGAGGTCTCCCCTCAGCCTTCTCTTCTCCAGGCTGAAGAACCCCAGCTCTTTGAGCCTTTCCTCGTAAGGGAGGTGCTCCAAAGGAAGAGTGCTGCTTAACTGGGGAGTAACACAATACGGAACTGCCGCTTGTATTTCTCAGCCCAGTTATGCTGCACATCTGGTATTGTAGGTCTTCCCCAGGGCTGACGTGATGCTGATGACCCTCGCTTCACTCCTGCAGCAAGGAGGACAACAAAGTGGAAGCAGAGCCCACTTCCTCATGCACTTACTTGCTTTGCAAGTTCCAAGTACTTGGGCAGTAAAGGCTAGAGGAGACGTAGGGAAGAAGTGCCACCTGCTCTCCCCCAAAATTGCCTGGGATTCAGGAAACCACATTCCTCACCTAAAAAGTTTTAATATTGCCATCATGCTTTTTTAATATTTATGTACCAGAACATCCAAAAGATTGTGAAGCATTAATAGCTGAACATGCATAATCATAGAGAGTGCTCTGAACCTAACTCTCACCAATGTCAATGACAAAAAAGAGGCCCAGAAGAAAGCCAATGCAGGTGAGCCTGTTGGTACCACCGCAGGCTTCTCCAATCACCCAGCACGAGTACCCACAGCACAGTACCAGCAAGGGCACATGGCCCTGCTGCCCACACATGGGTGCAGACTGCAGCCACAGAAACACTGGTGCTATCAAACAAGATTGCACATTAGCATAGATACTCTGAGCAGAAAATGCTATATTTGGCAGTTAGATTTCCCTTTCCCAGCCCCCTGAACAATATATGGCTGAGGTGTCTGTCAAAGATAAACAAAGGAAAAGAACGAGGCAAAAGAACTTCAAGTTTACCATCTTAATACTGTATGTCAACTGTTTACTAAGAGTCTTTGGATGGAAAGTGTTTTCATAACAGTACATCAGTGGTGTACACGAAGTCATGATACAAACAAACAAGACCTGAAATGATTTGACAAGTTATCACAGCACATCAGTGGAGGAGCTGGAAATAGAACTACAGCTTCCCCATTTGAAATGCAAGGTGCAACTTCTGCAGTAAACATTTTGTTATTAAAAATCTCCATATGCTCATTTCCTCAACTCTGCAGTTCTACATCAGCAAGTCAAGAAATATCAAGGGTTTGATTTTTGAAAAAGACCTGTGGCTGCTCAGCACTTTGAGGGGAAAAAAAAAAAAAAAGAGGAAACAGAAAAGGAGACAGGGACAAAGGAAGTCTTTGTTAGCTCTGGGTTTCAATTCAGACATCTCTGGCTCATGCTTCAATCAGACCATGCTTTTTTTGCATCAGCTAGGGGAGACAAAAGCACAAGCTCTTTAAAGCTCCAAGTATCCCCACTGAATTTAAAAATAAATCTACATTTTTGCAGCGATATAGTTCTTCCCTTGTTTTTTTTTTAAAAAGAAAAGCAGGCCACATTTCTTCAAAAATTCCCCTTATCCTTCCCAAAAGTATTCATTCTTTGGAGCAGAGAAATTGATGTGCTTCTTTCAGTGTCGCCTGCATGTCCTCATATTCTGCAAATTTACAAGCATCCTCCAGCTTCAGCCACTGGAAAGCTTGGTGCTCCTCTGAGAGCTTGATTTCTGTGTTACAGTCCTTCACTTCTGCCAGCCAGTAAATGACGGTCTTGGGTTTGCCACGGACAGGATAATGCAGTTCCTTCTTGTACCCCTCTACGAGGGTGAGCTGACTGGCCTGAAGACCAGCCTCCTCCTGTGTTTCCCGGAAGGCTGTCTGCAGGTCATCCTCTCCTGGGTCCACGTGGCCTGTCAAGAAGGTGAAAAAGTAAGTCTCTGAGAAGAAAACTCAGGTTTTGTTTATTCAGTTGACAACTAGGGAACACTGGGAGTCAGAGATGAGAGTACACTGTAGCTGATACAGAACGAATGGAAATTGGCGAGCAGAGATTGCTTTTCCTTTTTCAACTCTTACATCTTGAAATGTCTTTGTCTTGTGGCTTTTAGGATCATTGTTTACCCACATCTTCTGAAACTCATGGTGGCTTGTCAACACTAGGTATCTTTTCTTCCCAGTCCTCTCCTCCTCTGGAGCACTCTGCACCCATAATATTCCCTCTCAGATCATACTGAGGACCTAGTACTTCAGGAATGTTTTTCCTTTATCCAGGTAGAGGGGAGACTGCTCATCTGCAAGGGCCTTAGTCCTCTCTCAGCCCTTCCCTCCCACGGAAGCTTAAGGCTAAACTCTGCAAAACTCTTACTCATGCCATCAGCCCAGAATCAACAGGACCAGGCACCAAAAAATGCCATTTAAAAGGTAGGTTTCAGTTAAGGGTATTTTTATTTCTCTCCCCTGTTCCACTCTGAAACACAGCAAGCCTATAAGCCAGACCTTTCACCAGCTGCGTAGTTCTTCTAGGACACATCATTTATTTTACGTTGCTTAGAATGAGAGGTGCCATTACAAACAACGGATAAATATAACACATCTCCAGCTGTTTATACTTTTGTTGAGAAATGTCAGATTTGGTTTTCTCATGAAAGCTCCAGACCAGAGCATAAATAGAAACAGCCAAGCAAGATCTCAAAAAAGCATCATAGCAGGAGTTGGGAGACTTCAAGAGGAAAAAAAGTTAAGCTTTATTTTGCCCTTTGTGTCACTCTATGGCTGCAAATAACCATAATTTCATCACAAAGATAAATCTTTCCTCAGGTTCCAGGTACCCAAAGCCTCCCTTTAGTACCAGAACTAGGGCATGCGGGGAGCTCACTTGTGTTTCCCAACAGGTCTCACTTGCTTCTTTGTGTGCATATCAGAAGCTTAATCACCTCTTACAACATGACATCATCTCAAATGTAAAACACACTACTATTTCAAGTGGGAACTGGGTAAAAACTAGCATCTGATGTTGCATTTGACGTCTTGGATATTTGAGATCAAATACACTGACGGTTTAGTAAAAATATATTCCCCCTGATTCTCAGCACCGCAAGTCAAGCTATCTCCTTCTTTTTGACAAAGTACGTGTCGGGTCAGGACAATCCCAGGCACAAATACAGGTTGGGTGGAGAATGGATCGAGAGTAGCCCCGAGGAGAAGAACTTGGTGTGTTGGTTGATGAGAAGCTCAACATGAGGTGGCAATGTGCACTGGCAGCCCAAAAAGCCAACCGCATCCTGGGCTGCATCAAAAGAAGCCTGGCCAGCAGGTCAAGGGAGGAGATTCTGCCCCTCTGCTCTGCTCTCGTGAGACCCCACCTGGAGTACTGTGTCCAGCTTTGGAGTCCTCAGCACAGATAGAACATGGATCTGTTCAAAGGAGTCCCGCAAAGGACCATGAAGATGATCAGAGGGCTGGAGCACCTCTCCTATGAGGAAAGGCTGAGAGAGTTGGGGTTGTTCATCCTGGAGAAGAGAAGGCTCTAGGGAGACCTTACAGCAGCCTTCCAATACCAAGGGGGCCTACTTGAGGGGCACTCATTATCAGGGTGATGAGGTGATTATCAGTGATAGGATGGGAGGTAACAGTTTTAAGCTGAAAGAGGGGAGAATTAGATTAGATATCAGGAAGAATTTTTTTAGTGTGAGGGTGGTGAGACACTGGAACAGGTTGCCCAGAGAAGCTGTGGATGCCCCATCCCTGGAGTTATTCAAGGCCAGGCTGGATGGGGCTTTGAGCAACCTGCTCTAGTGGGAGGTGTCCCTGCCCATGGCAGGGGGTTGGAACCAGATGATCTTTAAGGTGTCTTCCAACCCAAACCGTTCTATGATTCCATAGCTGGGACTTCACTAATAGTTGAGAAACAGAATCCACTTGGCCTTGCACAGCTGGATTACTTTTACAGTACCCACAGCAAATGCCCACAGAACATCTGTGAACAGCAAGTAACCACAATTTTTTAAGATAGTCATGATCTATAGTCACCAAATGTGCAATGAATTGAGGCCCAACAAAGCTGGACAGCTTTGATTCACTTTAAACTCAAAGGACATCAGTGAAAACTCTGATCATCTCTGATCTTCCAACCCCTATCATTCTGTGATTCTGTCAACACCACATCCCCTCCCAATCATTGAATCATAGAATTGTCTAGGTTGGAAGGGATCTTTAAGATCATCTAGTCCAAACATCAACCTAACTCTGATTAAAAAAAAAACAAAAACAAAAACAAAACCCAAAAAAACCCCCACATCTCTAAACCATGTCTCTAAGCACTGTATCAACCTGTCTTTTGAATACTTCCAGGGATGGCATCTCAACTGCCTCCCTGGGCAGCCCATTCCATGCTTAATAACATTTTCAGTGGAAAAATTTTTCCTAATATCCAATCTGAACCTCCCCTGGTGCAACATGAGGCCATTTCCTCTTGTCCCATCACCTGTGACTTGGGAGAAGAGACTGACCCCACCTCTCTACACCCTCCTTTCAGGTAGTTGTAGAGAGCGATAAGGTCTCCCTTCAGCCTCCTTTTCTCTAGGATAAACAATCCCAGCTCCCTCAGCCTTTCCTCATAAGACTTACTCTCCAGATCCCTCAACCTTGGCTAGTACAAAGTCACAGTTCTAGGAGTAGAGATGACGAAGCTCATTCAGGGGGATGCAAGCAGGTCCAGTTTAATCCCATAATGCTTGCAGCAGCTCAGGGAACTTTTAAAATATCAATGTACAGCTGTAGCCATAAATTGCCTTTTGTGTGCTCTTGAAGAGACGATTACATCTTCTCATTCTGGCTCCTGACACATTATATCTACATCATATACAAGTTATGTTACTCCACAACACAACCTGAGGCTGCCTTTGAAGATGACTCATGTCACAAAGAATATACAATGTAATAGCTCTCCATTATTTATTGTCCCCAAATGTGTAAAAAAGCTACTATTAAAGGCTATCAGATTGTGGCTTTTGATCGATAAAACCTTAAACAATACGTTGAGGGAGGTGATTCTGCCCCTCTACAGTGCTCTGGTGAGATCCCACCTGGATTACTGGAGTACTGCATCCAGCTCTGGAGCCTCCAACATAAGAAGGACATGTATCTGTTGGAGTGGTCCACAGGAGGGCCACAAACATGATCAGAAGGTTGGAACACCTCTACTATGAGGATGTGCTGAGAGCTGCAATTATTCAGCTGGGAGAAGAAAAGGTTCAGGGGACACCTTCTTGTGCCCCTTCAATACTTCACAGGCACTTGGAAGAAAGACGGGGACAGACTTTTCAACAGGCCCTGTAGCAACAGGACGAGGGGTAACGGTTTTAAACAAAGAGAGGGTACATTCAGACTAGATACAAGGAAGCCATCTTTACCATGTGGGTCGTGAAACACTGGCACACATTGCCCAGAGAGGTGGGAGATGCCCCATCCCTGGCAACATTCAAGGTCAGGTCAGAGGGGTCTCTGAGCAACCAGATCTAGTTGAAGACACCCTTGCTCATTGCCAGGGGGTTGGACCAGATGACCTTTAAAGGTCCCTCTCAACCTGAACCATTCAATGATTCTATGATTTTGAGTGTGTGAGACGTAGGCCTATGAGTAACTTCTCTCCCTCCTGAAACGCATACGAGTCATATCAATCACTTGTCCACAATTACTATGTTCCCAGTGAACCTTTCCACATGGGTCTCTCCTCCTGCAACAACCAATCAAGGCCCAGCACATGTTTTTTAGCTTTCCAGTAGGCTGCAAACTCTAATCCCTTAGGCTTTTGGTGAAGTGGACAAAGGCGAAGGCTTGGAAAGTTTTGTTCTTTCCCTTAATAGGAGAACATAGCTGATACTGTTACAAGCTTTTTTTTACAATTTGCAAATTCCTGTTTACAAACTGCTCCTGCAGTATGCTTTAAGAGCGCTGCACTTTACGAAACAAGAAGTGAAAACTAGCAGGAAGAAATCTCAGAGGGCTAAAACCAGCATATAAGAAGATCTACAAGGAACCTGAAGTATTTCTGTGCTGTGCTTTTCCTGGAACCAGGGCTGTGACAATGTATTACCAAACACTGGCTTTGTAGACAAGGTGTTGCTGTATGTCTTGAGACCTCACTGATGAGTGAGAATGGCTTAGCTGTAAATGGCTGTCCCTCTCATCTCTGTTGCATTAGGTATGTGCTCTTCATCATGATCTCCTGAACTTAAAGAAACTCCTACATCTTCTAAGGAAGGTGTTTTAAACCAAATCGTCACCGTTTTCAATTTACCTTCTAATGTTGCACTGCAAACTGTGACCCTCCTGATTCCACATGGGCCAAACAACCATGCATTGGCAACAGCGGCATCTGGCAGAGGGTCAGACCTGAGTGAGAAGGTAAAAATTTCTCTAGCTACCTAATTTCAGTTGTCTGCTCAATGTCTGCCAGAAACATCGCACACCTGAGGAACAGGATTGGGTGACCCACCCACAGCCCCAGTCACTCATTCCCAAGAGTTTGTACTTGCGAAGTATACATACCACACAAGTATTTATACAATTCTTGCAAAGAATTTCAGCCCAGCTCTGCTGCACGAGCACCTCAATCAGCGGCTACTGTCAACTGATTAACTGCTCCGCAGAGCTGACCATAGCAAGCGTTCAGCCAAAGTTCAGTCTGTAATCTCACTCACTCCCGACACAAATGGCCCTGAAGTGTGTTATCAGAACAAACATCACCTTTGGGTGGGGTCCAGTGGTGGGTCCCATAGGATGTCTGAAGGAGGAGGTACTCAATACCGTCAGTGACCTTAGAAGATGGTGCTGACTGCAGCCGCCTGAAGATGATCAAGCCACAAGCTCTCACAGCCATGTCCCTCTGTTAACTGCACGGAGAGCTGTGGGAGAATGGAGAGGATCAAGCAGGAGCAACACACAACACGGAGCGCAAACAAACCAGTTGTACTTAGACAGGAAA
>JAHREE010150776.1:23075-36621 GCA_033628505.1 Tringa tobata | reverse complement strand
TCCCCTCGTCCCTCCGTGCTGGCTGTCACCCGCTTCCCGGCCGGGTCCCGCTCCTCCGGGGCCGTGGGAGCTGCCTCCAGCCCGTTCGCCGCAGGGGAGGCTGCCTCAGGCCCAGAAGCTGCCGGGTGTCTTTGCCGCCCGGGAAAGGGGATGTTGTGTGGGGGAAGGTGGAAGCAGGAATCGGAAGGAGGAAGATGGCTCTGGGGTGGAGGCCGAAAGGGAGAGGCTGTGGGAGGACGAGAAAGCGTTAGAGGAACGATGGGTTGAAGAGGGAGATGAGGGAGGGTCACGCTTGGTGCTTGCTTTCCCATTTACCGTGTTACTGTGGTGTTGTGATCCCTGTAACAGGGAATTCCTTCCCATTGCAACTACCAGAGTCAACTCTACAGTCTTCATCATGAAACTGATACGTAGGAAAGCTGAGCTCAGCCATAATTCAGCTCCCAGGTTAATCATGTTGTACACCTTCTGACTAAAATGTGTTTTCCTTGTTTCAAAGCCTTTGTAGGCAGAAGGCACTCGGATGTGTTGGACTGTTATTCTCACTTGTATTAGAGGCACGTGATCAGGAAATTAGTATAGGTGAAATAATTAGTCATCAGGAACGTGTTATGTGAGACTTTCTGCATTGAGGTGTCACATGTTAATTGGGAAGTAACGGACGCTAACGATGTCATTTGTGTTCACCTTCAAGTAAGTAGTCGTGGCCTTAGAAGCTTTCTTAGGAATGGTCTAACACTTATTCCTTGCTGGAATATCAGTGAGTTGCTGTGGAGTTAGTTGCTAGAAATATTTGTAGACTACAGTGTCTCTTCATAAGGGTACAATATCCAAATGGTGTCAGCTATGAAAAGTATCTGGAAAAGTTGTAATCGTCTAACTAAATGAAATATTAATTTGGAAAACTACAATCTGCGTTACTGGCGCTGTTGGACACAAAATACAACTTTCAAAACCACTTGAATGTTCAAATGGCTTTTAAGGCTGTTGTGCACAGAACAAGGTGATAGTGATGATGCCTGGGAAACATATATTTTTATTTTAATAAGCATTAAATATATGGCTATTGTGTTGGTGGCAGAGGAAGGTAGTGCTGCTGTGAAGTGTGCAGTGCCCTGCAAAGAATGGAAAACTGTATGGAAAAGTGGAACCAGGATGTCTAAGTGGATGCTTAATGTGTTCTACTCAAAGCTGGAACAGGCGAACAATAATTCTATGGAGCACTTCCCCATAGCGTGCTTAGGCCCAGTTTGTATGTTACACCACTTCTGGTAAATATACTTTATTCTTTTGTGTATAGGACAGAAAATGTTCCTTCAAGTCGCAAACCTCTGAGGATCCCTCCGACGAAGGTCCAGGCCGGTCCAGGCCTTTGTGGCACCAGTGCTCTTTGAGGAGGATTGAACGTACTGTTCTCATTTCTAAAATAATTTTGTGACAGCTCATTTTCCAGGACTTCATATATATTCAGAGGGTAGAGAGCACAAGTGCAGTTGCAGTCAGGTTTAACGAGTTACCGAGCATCATAAGCAATAACGAGTTTGTTCTGTGACAAGAAGTGGTTACGGTGCCTTGGCTTTGATCTCCTTCAGCATTAGGAAAAAATACTCCTCGGAGAGTTTTTGTAGAGGTGTGTGTATTTGAAGGAAGCTGTTCTACAGGTATTATACACACGCTCTGGGATTCAGTGAGGTCAAAGCAAATGTGGTATCTCTTACAGTAAGTAAGAGGCTGATGTCCGTTACAGTGGTTGGACTTGTAGCTTGATAGTATTTTAAATGATGGCAGCTCTTTGGCTTGAAAAGCAAGTTGAGAGGTTTTAAAGTAGATAACTGAAAGATAGTTCCTGTTTCTATCCTCATATGCATGGCAACAATTAAACCCCAGATTTCAAGATGTGTTCAGCTGATCAGTAGACACCTCACTGATGAAAAGTGTGTCTTCTGTAGAATAGACTGTTTTGAATCCTTCAGAGATTTTGCTTAATTACATAGAGTGGATGCAAACAGCACAGGACTGGTCCTGTTTCTAGATCAGCAAAGCAGAGCAGGCTGTAAACCTTCTGCTGTTACGATGCTGGGCGTTGATTCAGTGCTTCCCAGGCAATGGTCTTGGATGTCTGCTAACTTTCAAGTGATGTTACAAAATCAGACTAGTATTTTAGAGGAAGTAACTGCAAAAAATCTCCTCTTTCCCACAGTGCTTCCATTGTTCATTGTATCTGTTAAATGTTGCTCCAGTGCTGAATGTGGTTGTTCAACCAACGTTTGTGCGTCTCAAGATAAGTGTCTAAGCTTAAGATGCACACTCTGTCCTGTACAGAAGAGTAAATTTGTTTAAAACAAGAGCGTGCTTTGGTGGGAAGGATAGGAGCTGTTGAGCTCAGCTCAACGAGAATTGCTCTGTGAAAGATGGCTCTGGAAAGGAGGTACAGTGGTTGTTAAATAGAAATGACATGGAAGGAATTGAAAGCATGATTATTGCTTTGACTTCTGGTTTAGTTGTGCTTTTTGCAAAAGGCTAATTTCTGTTGTATGTGTTGGTTCTTGTCTTTTGGAATTTAATCATATGGAAATTCTGCCATCCCTTTTTCCCCTCATCTTTTTGGGCAGCCTCTCCTGGTAGACAGGAGGTAGTAAGATTTATTCCTTTCCAGTTCCTCCGCAGGTACCATCACAAGCCCGTGTACGTGGTATTTCACTGATGCGCGGAGGATGTGTTTTAGTGCAGGATGTGCCAAATGGTGGTCACTTCGGTACAGAAGTGGGTTCCTCAATACAGCTTTTTAGCAGACCCAGCTGTGTTCTTCCTCAGTGGTTATGTGTTCACCATGTATTGCCAGGACTCTCAAGCTCACTCCCCGAGGCTTGTTGTGAAGCAAATGGAATGCCATGAGCTCTTTACCACTACGTTTCAGGTGTCCTCTTCAGCTCAGTAAGGACTCAAGAGGGTACTGGAGGGTGCTTAGCTCCCATCCTTGCTGCAGAGTGCTTAATGACCTGTCAGAGGCCTGTTTCATTTTAATTTTTGGTCTGTATCCAAAGCTAACCCATTTATTTTGAGTTTCTAACACTGGAAGCGAAGTGATGGCTATCCTTGAGAGGTGAGGGACAGGAGTTAGTTAACAGTCACTTCTCTGTGCAGACACGCTCTGTCCATTTCCAGTCTTCCGGGGAAAATTGGAGCTGCATCATCCTTCTGCAAAGGAAACTCTGCTGTGGAAGGAATGAGGGAGTGTAACAGCATTAGAACTTTCCCTGGTTTGACGTGTTGTGTTTGCTTTTCAAGGCTCTGTACAGATGCTCCAATCCCCGTGGTGTTTCCCAGTGCCAGCTCAAAGGCTGAGGGAAGGCCAAACCTGCCACAAAAACGTTGATCCTATTCCATTCTCCCCGACCTTCACTTAATATCTCATTCTCTCTTTGGTTTGGAAGACAAATCTTCTTGATAGCGAAAGCAGCGAGTCTTTCATCTGCGATTAGGTGGGTTTGTACCCTATGGAATAACTTCTCCCACTTTGTGCCTACTTTTTATGGATGTGCTACAACGCAGCTCACGGGGGGAGTGGCTGGTACCACAGGCTGTTAAAAGTAAAACGGATGTTTTTCCAAGATATTCCAAACTGAGAAATTATTTCTGTTTAAAGGTATTCTCCTAACTGAGATAAAGGAAGGGGATAATCCTTTGATGCTGTTTGGCTCTTGCGCAGTGTTTTGCATTTGCAGTTAAGAAGTTTGTGGGTCCCAACAAGGAAGCTGCTGTCAGATGCCATGGTGAGAGGTTCCCTCATAAAAAACAGAGATGTGAAATGAGTGGTGTGTTGTCCTGTTCGGACTCTCCGTTTCAAGTGCCTTTGATGGAGAAGAGGATAAAAAAAAGTCCTGTGTGAAATGTCTGCGCACTTCTCCTGTAACTCGAGAAAATTGCCTCCCTCTTCTTTCAGAGAATCTGCTGCTGATGTGCCAGGATGAGCACTTCATGGGTTTGGCAATCAATACTTGCAGGAAAAAGCGATTTAAAAAATTCACATTTTCTTGTGTGTAATGTTCAGTGATAAGTAGCTCATTGCTGGTTTGCATTTGAGAAGTTGTTTTATACAGAAGCAAGTTGAAGGAGCGAAAGGAGCAATTCAGTGTTTCTGGCTGGAAAAAAAAAATCGATTTTGGTTGATAATATAATGTAGAGGAGAGGTGTGTGGAGTGTCCATGCTGTGAAATATGTATTTCTCTGCTCAGAAAGACCAGGCTTACACCAAACTGGCAGTGTGTTCTCACTTCTTAGTGACTGTTACCTAAGGACAGTGGACTTGTATTGTTAAAAAACACCTTTTTCCCTAAATAAAGGGGTGCTGCGCTCAACTGCACGCTTCCAGGTACTTCTTTGACACGTTTTCCGATGAAATGATGGCCTTGGGAGTTTTGAGGAATCTTTAAACATCTTTTGGGCGCAGCCTGTCATCAACGAGGCTGAAAACCATCTAGTCCTGTGTTCTCCTGACAGCTTGGCCTTTGGCCACTCTGGCTTGTTAGATACTAACAGGAAAGGATGTGGGGTGGAACATCACGGGGGAATTTTTGAGGAATGCTAAAAAGCTTGTTGGTGCCCAAGACTGAAGAAGCAGCCCGAGCGCTGGGCAGCGTGCGGTGCAGCTCATTGATGACAGCCAGCTCTTTCAGTCACTGACGCTCCGTCACTTACAGCTTGTCATATGTGTGTTAATATCTTTGAAGGGAGCTCATTATTCCACCCACTTTCAAGTGGCTCTGGAGTTGCTATTGTTAATTCTTTGAGCGTGTGAATCGCTGGAAAAGACAAAGTCGGAAATAGAAACAATACACAGAAGAGGGTTGGGTAAGGACCTCGCAGCAATTGGTAACGAAGCAGACCAGTAGTGGCCTCCGAGGTGACAAGGCCTGGAGTAAGAGTGTCCCCTCTGTACCTGCTGTGTCACGGAAAATGAGGGGCCTGGAGCCACGGAACACGAGCCAAGCCGTGGGCTTTTTCTTGTGTGATTACAAGCGCAGAGCAGCTGAGGCTTTGCATTAGTGCTGCCTTACATTAGCTTCTTGCTTTCTCCTGTGTTAAATATTACTTAATTGACTGTGGCATAAGTGGGGCTAATACCTTTGTTCCCAGTCCAGATCCTCTCGTAGCCGTCTCTTCTGAGGGTTTGAAACGCTCCAGATGTATCCCTTTCTCAATTGTGTAAGTGAAAATTCTGTCCAGGCAGGTCCAGGGGAGAGGAAGAGCTTTCTGGTACCTCGTCCTGAGAAATGGAGTGGTCCATACGCTGCACCTTTTGCAAGGCCGGTAGAAGAACAGCCAGAAAAACCAACACAGAATAAAGATAACTACATTTCTGCACCGAGGTCATCTTCAGACAGCTGATTTTTTTTTTTTTTGATGCTTCTCTCTTTGTCCCAGTGCTGAGTGCAGCAAATGGGGCCTTTTGTGATTTCCTCTAATGTCGTCAGTGTCCACAAAAGTGACTGAAAAAACCTCTTCCTCTGCCATGTGGGTTAGCGAATGTATTTGGGTGTACAAAGAGTACCTTTAGGTTTTTCACTCAGAAGTTTTCTTTGGTAGCATGTCCCATTCCTGGTGGGATGTGAAGAGCAGCAAGGGAAGCATTAAATGACATGCATCGGAAAGACCGAGTCATGGGACCACTTACAAAGAGGCATTTGTGTTCCTTAGGTTATTAAAAAAAAAAACAACCTGATCATTCAGAAATGCTTCATAATCTAGAGGGGAGTCCACTTAAATCCAGCTGGCAGAAAGTATAAAGATATATGTGTAAGGTGCAAAAAATAACATGGGTAGTGGTAGTGTTAGTAGCTCATAAAGGCAGTCGAGTGCTTTTTTAAATAGGAAACTACGTAAGGAATAACTGACCATACTTCTGAGTCCTGTTGGATTCTGAAGTGTAACTGAGCGTGGAAAAACGTAGGTTCATACTGGTTCATACTGATTCATACTGCCATACCATGTGGTAGACCACATGGAGTTTGTAGACCTCATAGTTGAGGGTTAGATTTTATATTTGCTATTTCCTTTTTATTGTTGTTTCTTTTATGACCTAGATGTTCAAACCTGTTTGCTTTCACTGAGAGACGGAGATGTTAAAAGCTGTGTGAAGGGAAGTAGGTATCGATGGGGGTGTGTTGGAGCTTTCTTCTTCAGGTGAGCTTGATCTTCACGGCAAACTCAACTGCATAAAATCTCTCACTGCCACTACTGCGGTGTGACGAGCCCCGGCCTCTGGGAGTGGACGTTTGTTTAGAGCCAGTGGTGTGATTGTACAGCAGGGAGTAGGTGAACAAATTTACTTTAATTACACAAATATTTGTACTGAATTAAAGAAGTCAGCGATGGCCACACACCATCTTTTTCCTCATTGTCCTTCTTACCTTTCCATAACTGAGCAATCCTCATAGCTTTGCATAAATCAGTGTTCCATCTTTGTAATATTTTCAGTGTTACATGTTTATATAGTATTAATACATCATTAAGCATCGTTTTTATTGTGATGGTTCCCTCTGAACTGATTCCAGTCAGCTGAGTCTCAGAAACAACAGTTCCTTTAGTTCCTTAGGAGGAAGCGAGGATTTCCCATACGTACAACACAGCACGTGCTGCAACGGCGCCTGCTTTTATCAAAGCCTGAAACGATGCACAGAAATGGATCTGGAACCAGCAAATTGAAAAATCTACTGTGAGAGTACTTGCATAGCTTTTTGCATAGTTTTATCAAAGCACAATTTTGAGCACATCTCGCGTTTGCAGGGATCAGCACTTTTATCTGATGCATCTTTCTGGTCTTAAAAGTTGCCTGCTCAGGTATGATTTAGCTCAGGCCCCTGAGGATTGTTTATTAGCTGTGCAATTAAATTAACAAATACTGCGATCAGGCTGGAGACGTGTGTTAAAGGACTGATCAGCCTGGAGATATACTAAGACACAAGTCTAAAGCCTTGCCTACTGGGTTGGGTTGGACCGGGTTGGGTTTTGCTATCTAATACCCACTGAATTGTTGGCATCTCAGCCTGGGGAGGTGGACCAGGATGGCTTCCATAGCTCCAGCTTCCCACGTAGGTGCTGTTTCATGGGAAATGCTTCACTTGTCTTTGGGTAAACCATGGAATGATGCTATCCTTGGGAGGGGGAAGGAATACTCTGGTGCCAGAGAGATGCCACGGTGCTCGGGGGGTCCGGGGCAGCCTTGGCTTGGCACTGCCTTGGAGTCACTTCAGATGGGGACCTGCCATTCTGCTTCTTCTCTGAAATCCAGTCCTTCTCTGTTACATACCTGTTCCGAAGAGTGTATGTGTGTTTCTCCAGTGCCTGTGCTGGTTTGGGGTTGCTTAGTGGCTGCTATGAAACTCATGGGTGTATGGTACTTGCTTAGCATCTCTCTGAATTTTCAAAATAAGCTTCAAAGGTTTGTATTGGTTTATAGAATCATAGAATTGTAGAATTGCCTTGGTTGGAAGGGACCTTTCAGGTCCTCAAATTCCAACCATCAACCTAACACTGACAAAAAGTATCACCAAACTGTATCTGTTATGAATCAGTTTAGGATAGATAGATGCATCATGTGAAATTTCGGCCAGAATGTATAATTTCAGTAAACATTAAGAAAAGGCAAAAGTGTAAATTGACTTTTCATGTCCCTCCATTGGTGTCGTTTGGCCAAGGAGTCTGGCATCATGTTTCTAATAAATAACATGGAAGAAAACAGCTGCAGATGAAATGGCAAAGGTTCCCCTTCGTGGCTCCAGCATTCATCACTGGTGAGAACAGTACATTGGTCTGGGATTTCAAGGTACCTACAAGAGGAGTGTATAAATCCCTGGAAAGCTGGGTAGGAAACCGAGACGTGTTCAAACGTGTCTGGCCAGGCTGTTTATCAGCAGCTGAGTAAAAGATAAGTTCGGCTTTTCAAAATGCCTTTCAAGTCCTAACATGTTTTCTGAGCTCTTTATTGCACCTGACCACCCCCTGCACCGTGTTATTTCGGCTGCCGCAAAAGTGCTTAAACGAGTGCTGTGTGATTTCTCAGTTATTGCTTTTATTCTGCTGCGGGCTTATCCGCCCTGCTTGGTTTATGGCTTTAGTGCAGTTCATTGTGAGATAGCACGTGCCTCAGAATTCTCTTTTTATTCAGCAACGGAGTAGTCCTAACGAAGGATCTTCTTACTTATCACAAATAGCTTTTTCTACAGTATTTAAGTAATAGCTTATTTTTAGTTACGTGCGGCAGAAGTTAAGATCTCCTGTGCTTAGTGCTGTGCAGAAAGCAGCACATTGCACCTTTTTATGCTCTTGGGTCTTCAGTTAATTTATTCTGTGCTGTCATGATACGATGCTTGTGTTTCAGGTACTATAGTCAATTATAGGTGTATAAATTCTACTTGACTCGTTCAGTGGTGGGTTTTTTTGACGTGAAGTACTGCTTTTGAGGTATTTCTTTCCAGTCTTGTTCCTAAGCTGGGAGGTGGCAGCCGATGTGCCCTCTCCTTGGAACAGCCTCTGCTGCCTGAGGCACAAACAAATTCCAAAGTTGCTTCACCTCCACGGAGTGTCTGTGGTTTAACTCCATTTGCTGTTAACCATGTTGGCTGTGTCACGTGGCTCACATTCCCCAGGTAGTATTTCTTAACATCATCCAAAAAAAAAAATTAAATTAAAAAAAAAATAGGGAGGGGCTGTTGCTGCTGTTTTTCTGGAAGCTGGAGCAAAGGCATCTTCCTCTCATGTGAGATTGTCATGTGCTTGTGCTCAACGTGATTTCACGGGGTTAATGGCAGGCATATGTCTTAAAGTGCTACAGAAAAGAGAAATCCTACAGTGCGTAAAACAAAAGAAATGTCTTATTTTGTGCTTATTTCAGTTCCATTTTTTTCTGGTTTAGACTGGTGTAGTTATGTGTTTATATCAGATCATACCTTGCTCCTTGTGGCATTCACTGTTAATCATTCTTTCCTTAAAACACTGTATTTAACCCTGAAAGTGCCAGAGATGTAGGGACTAATGTTCTTTGACACTTTGCTGTTTCATCTGGGTGGGAATCACCTGGCTGTTGCAGTGAGGGACAAGTTTGAGTCTCACAGTGGATCCAGTGACTGAGGCTGGATCCAGACAAGGACTTTGGTGGAGGATTCTCTGTGTTTGGTGTTGGACTGTAACCCTCGGTAGTAAAAATGTGAGTTTTTCTTCCCTTGGCTTCAGAAGATGGTATATGGTTGAGGTAAGAGTACAGCTTCTTTAAGGCTATTAGAAATGAATAGCTTTCATGATTAAATATAATGTTAAGGTTCTGCTGTAATATCTGTTCTAATCATTAATGACTTCTCATCTGTCAGTGAAAGCAAAGCAGAGTCACATTTCCTGAGAACGTCACTGTTGTTCAGTTAGATCAGTGATTTTCAGCTTCATTCACTTATTGCTTGAAAAAAAAATTAAGCTTTTGTGAACCTCTCTGAAATTGTCAGCAAACCCCAAGTTTGGAATAAAGGTTTAATGTTTTTCAAAGTTAATTCAAAAAGCATGGCTTGGGAAGTGAAAAATCCTATAAACTGGTATTTTGGCTCCTTACCATGACCCAATTTCCCTTTCTTCCCTCCTTCTGTTTCAGAGGGGTTCTCTCTTTGATACCTTCATTCTTACTTTAACCACTCACAGTAGCTTAAATGCACGTATTTCCTGGGTGAGGTCTTGCAATTCTTGAGGAATTTGGGCTGGTTTTAAAAATTGGCTTGTGTATTTTGTTAGTGGCTATAAAATGCTTGCTGCATCGGCTTGGCGGAATACATTAAGAAAAGGCAGTTGTGACTTTGTGCTGTATTCACAGCTTTGTGGAGTAATTACTGTTAACATCTGCAGGCTTTCCTTGGGTTTTAGCTATGCTTCTCTGCATGTGGTTCTGTCATCTCCATCCTTCTGAGGGACACATGGGAGAAAGCAATCACCTGTACAGGAAAGGGCTAAGAAGATGGTGAAGGGACTAGAACATCTCTCCGATGAGGAAAGGCTGAGGGACTTGGACCTTTTTAGGTTGGAAAAGAGAAGACTGAGGAGGTATCTGATCAACACCTATAAATACTTAAAGGGTGGGTGTCAGGAGGATGGGGCCAGTCTTTTTTCAGTGGTGCCCAGGGACAGGACAAGAGGAAAAGGGCACAACCATGAACATGGGAAGCTCCACCTGAAGATGAGGAGGAACTTCTTTCCTGTGAGGGTGGCAGAGCCCTGGCAGAGGCTGCCCAGAGAGGTGGTGGAGTCTCCTTCTCTGGAGACATTCAAAACCCTCCTGGACACGTTCCTGTGGGACCTGCTCTGGGTGGACCTGCAGGGGGTTGGAGGAGATGATCTCCAGAGGTCCCTTCCGACCCCATAGCATTTGGTAATTCTATGAGTGGTTGCTACAGCATTTCAGTAAGGGCTTGGGAAGGCTCTTTTCCCACTTGGCAGCTGAGCAGGAATAAATTAGCCCCTCTCAGCTCTTTTCCTGGTGTCACCATATGCCCGGCAGCCCCTGACTGCAGCCCAGCAGCTTGGTTGGGGTTGCCATCCTTCCGAGGGGCTTCTCACCCTTAATGGCTCCGCTTGTTCTCCGGGGCTGAAAGGCTGCCTTGTAATCGCCTCGCTCCCTCCAAGCAGCCTGGCTGCAAACATCCAAAGGTCTATATAAATATTGTGACTTTAGAAGTGCTCCTCAGTTGACTGGCCAAAAATATGGGAGCAATTGAGTAGCATCCCGGGAAGACTTCAAATAAGACCATCACAGAATTAATAGTTAAGAAATATATTGATATAATGAATACTGTGAGCCTAAATGAACTCTGAAGTATTTTCCTTTTGCTTCCTTTCCTTATGTGATCTCAAAAGCATTTAAGGAAAAACTGAGCTAGTTATATACTGGGAAGTGCTTATTTTTAATTACCAAGCTAGGTGATTGCTATTTTAGAAGGATTTATGCAAAAACTATCAGTAAATCGGTGCTGGGAAAAGTACCTAGATTTTGTCCTTGTTTAGTATGTAAATATTTTTTTTTTCCTGCAAATATTTAGGCCATGCTGAGCGACTACCATTATTTCTTCATTGCACGGAGTGATGGTTCTCCTGTTTATTGCTTAGTGTGGCTCCATGGAAGTGCTCTTCGGGGCAGCCACCAGCCCTGCCCCAGCAGAGAGGCCAGGGGCTTCCAGTAGCCCCAGTAGAGAGGCCAGGGGCTTCCAGTAGCCCCAGCAGAGAGGCCAGGGGCTTCCAGTAGCCCCAGCAGAGAGGCCAGGGGCTTCACTAGAGACCCACACGTGCAAACTTGTTTCCTTCATATTTATGTAGATGTTACATGTGGTAGTGAATCTGTAGAGGTGGTTGGGGTTCTGGTTTAAGGGGGAGACTGGATAGATCAGTTTTCTTCATATTGCACATTCATGACAGTGCTACTCCCCAGGGATTAAGAAAAAGTTAATACCTGCTGATCCCTTAAAGCTTTCTATATATAGGGGCTTTCATTCCTTGTAGTCTTTTGGGATTTGAAGTACAGCTGTTTTGGAAGGACTTCTTTCTGCTCTTCAAAATCCCTTCTTTTCGTTTCAGACCCGATTCAGAGTTCTGTAATGGACTTTTTGAAAGTCACTGGTTACGTTAGGCTGACTGGGAGACAGGCTGCTGGGGCCATCGAGCGTGACCAGTGACTCGGGAGCCTGTACTGGGCTGTGCGTCAGGGAACTTTTCTGCTCTCATTTATTTTTATTTTCCCCTCCCGGTCACACAGTGGTTTGCGTTCAACTCCCAAGATGTTTCCAGGAAACTTAGGCTAATTTTTAAATAGTTTTGGGGTAGGTGCTATGGGAAATGACAATAGTGCCTTCTGGTTATGGACATAAAGACTGAGAAGCTGTGTGTTGGTGTCCTGCACCCAGAGCCGGCGCTGCCCAAGCTGCAGCAATGAGATACACGTGGAGGATTCTGTGACGCTGCTCCAGCGTCCTCTTATGTGGGCATAAAATATTCAAGGCTGGGTACAATGTATTTGTAGATCAGTTGCATGTTGTAGAAGTCGTTCTTTCAGCATCTCTGATCAAGTGTGTATTTTCTACTCTCAGAATTATTTATTTATTTTTTTTTTTAGTTTAAATTCAAGAGTTTAAACTTCCCATGGGGGTTGTCTGGACCTGAACCACTCTCAGGTGATGGGTTTAGAATCCCAAATCTTCTAGTTCCTGGGAGAAGTCACCTGGACTCTGCATTGGAAGGGTTTGGGGGCGATACCATCTCCAGTTTTGGCAGACGTATCCAGGAGGACAGATGGGTATCTCTGTAGAGGAAAGGGTTGTTTGGTGTTTACCAAACCCTTCCTTAACGTGAAAATTCCTGTCGCAAAGACAGTATTTCTACCCCAAATACAGGCATTTAGGAATATCTTAAATTTCTTTAAGTAAATTACATTGCCAGCTTCCTTATGTTCTGTTAGGCTGGGAGCGGGGCTGGTGTCTGAGGGACCTCAGGAGGCTGCAGGAGTTGGACAAGGAGCTCTGTCAAGGTCAACAAAGACTTTCACTAAAAGCCTCAGAATTAACAAATGTGGTTCCACCTGAGCTTCCCCACACCAAGGAGGAGCTGGCTTTTATCCCTCTGCAACTGCAAGGTTTGAGAGAAAAACCAAATAATTGTGCTTCTGTAGAAGCTGTGAGACCAGGGAAGCTGCTGCTCCTCTGAATTGTGCGTGTTCACCTTGTGTCCTGGCGCTGGATTCTAATTCTGGTGTCGCCAGACTCTAAGTGACAGCGGTGTGAATTGTCACTACGTGACTGCTCCTTGGGCTACCAAGTCCCTGCATTAAAATTCAGTTGCTGCCTTTCCTCACCTGGATCATTGCAGGGTCTCTTTGCTCTACAAACCTCGTACACATTTTTTATTATCACCTGCTATTTATTAAAAATAACATTCTCTGCTTCCAGAGACAAACTTCTATGCGTTGAAACACTCTAGGATATTGTAAAAGACCAGAGAATGGCTGGGATAATACACAAAATTTAGTCTCAAGGGGAGAAATGTTAATTAAAGGCAGGCCAATTCTAGGTTGAAAATATCTTTTTGGTGGAATGTAGTGGTATTCAGGCAGAATTTTACTTTGGAACTGGTTAATCTGTTTCTGACCTGGTTCCTCTGGCCGTTGATATATTTATATTTATGAAATGCCCTGGTGTGTGTGTGGCTTTATGAAGAGAGATTATTTCTCCCTGCATTTACATTTTCATGATTTCTGTAGCAGATACCTTCAGTACTTAAATCATAATTAATTGTGAACTGCAAGACTCTCTGACTGAGCTAAGCCTACTTCTAAAGGGAAATCTGTCCAGATATTTTTAAATCCTGCATTTGCCACATCCCTCCCACAGGCAGAGACGTGATTGTTTGGAAAGAAATGAAGGACCAATATTGAAATGTAAACATTGTGGCATTTGGCTCTCTGAATTACTGAGAAATTCATAACAAATAACAGTTGCTCATCAAAATGTGTAGATGGGGAGATGGC
>JAHREE010150776.1:0-23012 GCA_033628505.1 Tringa tobata | reverse complement strand
TTCCCCTATGAGACTGTGCTGTGTCCCCTCAGGGGTGAGGACTGTTGTGGATACACATTTGCAGTGCCATCCCTGTACAGCCTGCCCAAAAGTGGGGTAACTCATGGTATTTTCATCAGTCATCTTAAATTTGTGGGCTGTTAACGGTGTTTGACACATTTTTTTTATAGCAAGGGAATGAGTGGGTGATCTCTGGCTTCCCAACGTGGTGACCAGTGTATGTTCTGGGAACGGTGGAGCCCAGGTTCTGTTCAGACCCCTGCATGCTCAACTTCCACCCAACGTGCTGGAAATCTACAAGACTGGTAAATAAGCATAATTTTTTTGTTTGTTTGTTTTCCTCAGGCAAAATACATCTCCCAGTGCATCGATGAGATCAAGCAGGAGCTGAAGCAGGACAACATCGCTGTGAAAGCAAACGCAGTCTGCAAACTTACATATGTAAGTGCCGTGCTGGGATCCCACATCATCACATCTTTATTTTTTTTTCTTTCTTGCTGACTGGGAGCTGGTCTTCAGCCTGAATTCCTGCTTTTCTTAGACTCTCCTAAGTGCAGGCTGAGGGTCAAAATGCTCCCACCCGCGTCTGACGTCAGAGGCTGCATATTCCCCTTCTAGTCATTCTGCTGGCACTAGTATTGGTACAATTTTATTTTACTGAGATAGGTCAGGAAGCTAATCTGATTTAAAACTTTAAAAAGTTGTTTTCCACTGGATTGTTTCTTATCACGCAGTTGTGCAAGCCCTTGAAACTGGTGTTTGTTTCTCTTTGCACAGTCCTTTGTTGAGAAGGAAAGAAGGGAAATACTGTTAAAGAATTATTTTTGTGGTTCTGGTCTGGTTTTTATTTAAAAAAAAATAATCTAGGAAAAACCCTTCACAATGATGCTTATATGTAGTACCTGGAATTAATTGAAACTATTTAAAACTTGCTTCTGGCGGAACTTTAAGACTTTTTCACTTACTGTGAGTGGTGTAGAATGTAACATTATTCATAAACATGAGATGTTTTACTGCATTATTTTTCGACTCTTGTTACAGCTTCAATTTTGTGAGGTATATTCACCTATTTTCTTGAGTCTCTTATTTGTTGTCTTGGCTTCTCTGCTCACAGTTACAGATGCTGGGCTACGACATCAGCTGGGCTGCTTTCAACATCATTGAAGTCATGAGTGCATCCAAGTTTACATTCAAAGTGAGTTCTCTGTGTGATTACAACTGTACCAGGCAGCTCCAGTGCTGTATTTAGTTGATGCCATCGGTCTTTTAGTGTGCTTTCTTCATAGAATCATGGAATTGTCTGGGTTGGAAGGAACCTTTAAGATCATCTAGTCCAACCATCAACCCAACTCCGATAAAAACCATCACTAAACCATGTCTCTAAGCACTATGGCAACCCATCTTTTAAATCCCCCCAGGGATGGTGCCTCAACCACTTCCCTGGGCAGCCCATTCCAAGGCTTGATAACTCTTTCCATGTCAACGTTTTTCCTAATATCCAATCTGAACCTCCCCTGGTGTGACTTGAGGCCATTTCCTCTTGTCCCATCACCTGTTCCTTGGGAGAAGAGACCGACCCCCCCTGGCTACACCCTCCTTTCAGGGAGTTGGAGAGAGCGAGAAGGTCTCCCCTCAGCCTCCTTTTCTCCAGGCTGAACACCCCCAGCTCCTTCAGCCTCTCCTCATAAGACTTGTTCTCCAGACCCCTCCCCAGCTCCATGTCCCTTCTCTGGACCCACTCCAGCCCCTCGATGTCTTTTTTTGTGGTGAGGGGTCCAAAACTGGACACAGCCCTTGAGGTGGGGCCTCACCGGTGCTGAGGATGGGGAGACAATGACCTCCTGAGTGCTATTCACCATGCTGTTCCTGATACAGGCCAGGATGCTGTTGGCCTTCTTGGCCACCTGGGCACACTGCTGGCTCATGTTCAGCCGACAGTTGACCAACACCCCCAGGTCCTTTTCCACCAGGCAGCTCCAGCCACTCTGCCCCAAGCCTGTAGCGCTGCCTGGGGTTGGTGTGACCCAAAGGCAGGACCCAGCACTTGGCCTTGTTGAACCTCATCCCATTGCCCTCAGCCCATCCATCCAGCCTGTCCAGATCCAAATTGGGCTTTAGTACCTGAAAGTAAGGTGTCAACACAGACAAAATAAATGTAATAGGCTCCATTTCTCCTGCTGACCATCCTACCTTATTTCTACATGTTCGTGGTCATTGAACCTGTATGTTATAATGAAGTAGAGAAGGTGAAGCTAGTTTTATTATCTTTAAGATAGATGTATTATCTCTAGAGATGTTATTTCTCTGAGATTCTTTCTTGATAAAAACCCCCTTTTCTAGAGGACCCTTTTCTAGAGGATCCTTTCTAGAGGCCTCTTCTGTTAGGAAACCTCCTGCCTAATTATTCATCTTTTAAATATTGCTTATGAAGTTACCAGTTGTTGTTCATCTGAACATTGTCTAAAATGACTTATTTTTTTTTCCCCTCCTTGCCTCTTTCCAGCGCATCGGTTACCTAGCTGCCTCTCAGTGCTTTCACGAAGGGACTGATGTAATTATGTTGACTACTAATCAGATCCGAAAGGTAAACTTTCTACTTCAGTTCTTAATTTTTTTCTTGCACTGTCTCCCCACTTGGATTTTCAAATCTGTAGGAAGTATTTCTCTTTTAGGAATATAAAGGTGTTTAAGTCCGATTCTGCTTACTTGGTTTAGAGTCTGCTCTCATTCTGCAAGCTGAAGGATTAATTACATACCGAGGATCTGCCCTTGGGCTTCCCTTGTGCTGTCTCATATCAGCTCTCTGTTTGTCAGAGGGAAAGGTGACAACAATAACCTTTCTTAATGTTACTGGTCTCTTAGCCAGTCCTTATAAGAATGTAATGGGTAAGAAAAATGGCCCCATTTCTGAAGGAAAATGAGCAGTCACCTGGCTCCACAAAATTCCTACTTGTGGGGGCCTGTTTTCTTCTGGTAATAAGAGATCAGGGGTTTGACTTTGGCATAATTGTGTGTGAAAAATGGTGAAGAGTCTATGCAAGGTTGTGGTCTGTGTTAGTGGTCTGAAGTGTGTTCTATTCATTTTCATAGAGCTTTATTTTTTTTTTCAGAGTTATTGGGTTGCAGCATTACTTTCCTATTCTTCAGATTACAGATACAGTTTTAAAGCTCTTAAGGTTAATTTGTTTTAAAGTATCACTGCTTTAAAACTTGACTAATCCGGTACAAGACGTGCCTGGTTTTTTTCCTATCTAAGTAGCTAAACTGTCTTTTACTTAAAAAAGATCAGTGGGATGTGATCCAGTATCTCTCCTAAAGACTTACTGCTTTTCCCTTTATCTCTTAAACTGTTCTGCTCTGACAAGTGCATATTTTTAACAGTGTCCATCCATTTTCTTTACTGTGGAGACATTATTATACTGAAATTCAGTTGCTTACTGGGCTACTCCTTCCTTATTATGCCTGAGTTTTTACTTAAAAGCATCTTTTTTTTTAATGCCTTTTCATGTTTCATTGATCTAGCAACTTTGCCAGTTCTCAAAGCCAGAACAAATTGCCAAGTTTTGTTGTTCCTTAAGAAGTAGATTTCATTATTCTTAAAGTAGAATCTAATTTCCCTGCAGAAGGTTTTAAAATGAGGTAGAAATGGCTGGGAACCCTGAGGACCTGATGATGTTGAGGTCTCCTAAAGCAGCCCCCATGTCCCTGTGAATGTGGAGGGTTAATTCCATGCCATTCACTTCGTATTCTTATTTCCTAATAACTGCAGTTAGGGATTGATCCTGTGATGCCCTGTATTCAGTGAGGTCTGGCTTTATAATCTATATTGGACATACTCAGATATAAATATTAATATTGTTAAGAGTATGAAGCTTGGAAAAAACTGAAAGACTACGTAGGATACTGACTATAAATAAGTCCAAAGAATCATGAGTGATAAAATATATTCTACACTCTGGCTTGTGTTCTGTCCTTATGGACAGCAGCTTGGAAGGAAAGTAATCTCATTTCTCTAATAGCTTAAGCACTAGGACACCGTTAAGCACTCAACAAGGGTGCCTCTTCCCAGTGGAGTTGATGACAGTTGGGCTTTGACTTAGAAGTGTTAGTATTTAATACCATTTTTTTAGTAGTTTGAACACGTTTGTGATCACGTCATGAGGTTTTAAAAATTATTTGGCACTCCTAAAATACCAGCAAGGTACAATATCTCTCATTGCTTTTGTGTTGCCATCAGCCATCTATTGTTTGATTATGATTTCCTCATGCCCATTATCAGACCTCGGGCTAGCTGTGTTGCTGTGTTTGAGCAGGTGTTGGAGGAGGTTCCTGTTAATAAATAGTTGATATAAATATTCCCACCGAGTAGAAGCTCTGCTTCATGGCTATTGAGTGAATAAAATTGGTCTGAGAAAATTGTTATTCAACGTCCTGTGTGATCTTAAATTTTTGAGCCTGTTTTTACTTTTTTAGGACCTGAGTAGCCCTAACCAGTATGATACTGGAGTTGCACTGACTGGCTTGTCCTGTTTTGTTACTCCAGATCTTGCCAGGGACTTGGCAAATGACATCATGACACTGGTGAGTTGCTAAGTTTGGAATAACTTTTCTCTCCAATCACAGAATGTTAATTTGTTCAAATGTGGTAGATACCTGTTAAATTTAAACTGTTGCATGTGAAAACTAATGCTTTGTTCTTGTGGGGGGTTCGGGGAGACTTTACACTTAGCTCAAGAGAGTTACCTTGAGTATTTCTGTTAGTTTTGGTGATAAATTACACCGAGTTTTCAAAAAGTAGTTGAGTTGCCCTGGGAGAAATTTTGAGACATTGGTGTGGACATAAGGACCTTGAGGAGACCCCTGGGGACACAGATGTGCTAAGAGCCTGATTGCATTGTTTCATCCACAGATGTCTCATACAAAGCCTTACATCAGGAAGAAGGCAGTGTTAATCATGTACAAAGTTTTTTTGAAATACCCAGAGTCCCTCCGTCCTGCATTTCCTCGCCTTAAAGAGAAACTTGAAGATCCAGATCCTGGTGAGTGGATTTTAGTAAATTATTTCTGCTCCAAAACAGAAAATATTTGAAAATATTTTGGATTATTTCAGGGTTTGGATTTTTGTTGTTGTCTCCTGTGCTCTTTAACAAAGCTGCAGCTGTTGGCTAGCAATGGATGCACTTAAAATAATTCCACATCGCTTAGTATACAGATTTTTTTTTCTATTTTTTAAATTAAAACTTTGAGTCCAGACTGCTGTTAGTGCAATTCAGCTGCAGCAGAGGAAATTTGTGATTGCTCTGTATCACATTCACAATTCTCAGCCTCCCCGGAAGGTGCCTGTCTTCCCTTACCTCACTGCACCAGATCTCTGTGTGCTTGTTTCAAGAATTCCGTGTTCTCCGGTTGATTTGCGTGGGTGTTTAGAGGGAGAAAATTGAATTGCACGTACTGGGCTAATTTGTGGGCATGTAAGATCAATCTTCCAGGATCCAAGAAAGCAAAACAACCCCCCTCCCCCTCAAAAACAGAAGAGAAAATACCTATTATGCTCTATGGAGAAAAGGACTGCTCTCTATGAGAAAACTTAGCATATAGATTAAAAGATTCCAAATTGAGAGCAATCAATCTAGAAGCTGAGCAATTAGAAGGGAATGAACTTGTCCAGTCAGATTGTTTAAAGATTCAGTATTTTTGCATTGTATTTGAACACGTCTAAATAATACATACATTTTAAAGAAGTGAGAGTACTTGGAAACTTTATGGTGGGTAGGATCATTGATTATTATGTTCTCTGTGTTCCACAAACAAGCAAAGGGGGAAGGAGGCTGACAGTGTCCTGTTCTTTCCAATGCTGATCCCAAAGCAGATACCCAGCTTGTTGATACATGAGAAAACAGCCAAAATTTAAATAAGATCCTTTCTCAGCTTGTTTTTGCATTCTTGTGTTTACCTCACAGTAGGTAATGAGGCTGAACCATTCCCCTTGGCCACACAAATCTGAATCTTTAGTTGTTTGGGGTTTTTTTCTGGGGGTTCTGCACCAGAAACTTCAATTACAATTAGGGTGTTGATGAGATTTCTGCTTTTCCCACTTTTTTCCCAGGTGTGCAGTCTGCTGCAGTAAATGTTATTTGTGAGCTGGCTCGACGCAATCCCAAAAACTACCTTTCCCTTGCTCCACTCTTTTTCAAGTTGATGACGTCGTCAACCAATAATTGGGTTCTCATCAAAATTATAAAACTGGCAAGTATTCTGGACCTATGTTTAAAGGATTGGGGTTCTCATTAAATTATCTTGGGTGTGAAATAGATTTCTTGCTTGGAGGTATGTAGTTACCAGTAAATCTGAATAAAAAGAAACCAGGAATATCTCCTCATGTTTGTGAACATAACCAAAGAGAGAAATATATTTTAATATGGCTTGGCTCAAATATAACCAGCTGCAATTTAAATCATGTTTTTGTACTGTTTAAAAGCAGCTATTAAGTCACTTTCTTGTCTGCACTTCTTTTTTAATAGTTTGGTGCTCTTACTCCATTAGAACCAAGGCTGGGAAAGAAACTGATTGAGCCTCTGACCAACCTCATCCATAGGTACGTATGACACCTCTTCCCTTGTTCCCTCAGGACTAGTGAAGTTGCCCGTAGGTGGGTCAGTATCTAGGTCTCTGGATGCCTTCCTGAGCTTAATTTTTTGAGTCTCAATATATTGGCTTCAAGTATCAAAAGGAAATCCCGTCAGGGCTATTTTTGAAAAACCCAAGTGAGATAAAATACCTTAAAGCAAAGTCTTCAGGTATCTGACTGTCAGCATGAATTTCTCCAAAGCACGCATGAAAATTGGAGCAATTTCCTTTCCTTTCACTTCATTTTAAGCCGGAGATGACTCTGGAGAATATATCAAAACTCTGGCTTAAAAAAGGCACAGCTTTGTATTTGCTGCTTCTGTTCATCTACACACATTCGGTTCCTGACTTTTTTGGAAATGCCTTACCTATTACTAAAGTTCTTTCTTAGGTCTTTGTCAGCCCAGACATGGTTTGGAAGAGGTTCCTTTAATATCTGTCCTAAATACAGATTAGATAGATTTGAAGATATTTCCTTGTCCCTTGTTACAGCTGGTTTGAGTGTTGGTTTGGGTCTAATTTGGGACTGAAATCAGAGAGTAGATGCCTTGGAGGGAACACATGAATTTTCCCAGCTATGAGAGGGAATTGTGATCTTACGTGTGAGTTGTTAAAAAGTTTGTTTCTCTTCATGTAGCAGAGCAAGAGGATAGATGGGAATGAGGAAATTTTAAACAGATATCCATGAGAGCAGCTCTACCCAAACGATTGCTGTCTGTTCTCCCAGTATACCTTTAGGACTGGTTCAGAGCAGACCAGCAGCAGCCTTGCTTCTCAGTACCTAAAGAGGGCTTTTGCAGCAGTGACAAATATGTACAAATTCAGCAGGAAAAACAGGAAGATGGACAGTGTGTCTTCAATCCTGCCTCTACCTTCTCTCCCCAACTCCCATAGAAGTGATTCATTTCATTTTATTATTTCTGAGGTGTTAATCCTGTTCGGTTTGGTCTCCATTCAGTCAGTTTGGATCTTATATCACTTTTGCATAAAACAAACCCTGCCACCCACCATGGAGTGCACAGGAAGAAAAAATGATTGTCTGGGTTCTGAGTGTCCTGGAGTCACACATAAGGTGTGTGAGTGACCTTGGTGGTGCCGCTCTGGCCACTGTCTCCAGCGCTGTTTGCTCAGTCCCTGTGCAGCCCATGTGTCCAGAGTCTGCTCCTGTGTTGCTTGGAGCTGTGCTGTGTTTCCCCCTTGCGTAGGTCAGGATTTGTAAGTACCTTAAAATTCCCCAGAATTGCACTGTATGTATTTTCATGAAGTCACAGAATGATCTGGGGTTGGAAGGGACCTCTGGAGATCATCTCCTCCAAGCCCCTGCCAGAGCAGGGTCACCCAGAGTAGGTCGCACAGGAACTTGTCCACGCAGGTTTTGAGTGTCTCCAGAGAAGGAGACTCTACCACCTCTCTGGGCAGCCTCTGCCAGGGCTCTGCCACCCTCACAGCAAAGAAGTTCCTCCTCATGTTTAGATGGAACTTGCCATGTTCAAGTTTGTGCCCGTTCCCTCTTGTCCTGTCCCTGGGCACCACTGAGAAAAGCCTGGCCCCATCCTCCTGACACCCACCCTTTAAGTGTTTATAGGTGTTGATCAGATCCCCCCTCAGCCTTCTCTTCTCCAGACTCAAAAGACCCAAGTCCCTCAACCTTTCCTCATTAGAGAGATGCTCCAGGCCCCTCATCATCTTTGTAGCCCTCTGCTGTCCCCTCTCCAGCAGTTCCCTGTCCTTCTGGAACTGGGGAGCCCAGAACTGGTCCCAGTGCTCCAGCTGTGGCCTCCCCAGGGCAGAGCAGAGGGGCAGGATGACCTCCCTCCACCTGCTGCTCACAATCTTCCTGATGCTCCCCAGGAGACCATTGGCCTTCTTGGCCACAAGGTCCCATTGCTGGCTCATGGGCATCCTGTTGTCCCCCAGGACTCTCAGGTCTTTTTCCTCATTTTGACCTTGGGCAAATCAAATCCTTGACCTTGGATTTGGTTTGGTTCTCGGATAAGATTGGTTCAGTGCTCTGTAACTGGGACTGAGGTTTTGAGTAACCGCTTCCTTCCTCATCTCTTGTGTTACCGGGCTCTTGCTGCTTCACAAAGAAGATTTTTTTTTTTTTTTTTCCAAGATTCAGTAGCCCCCACCCTACTGTTCTTGAGTGAGAATCATTTAATCGAGCGTGAAGGTACATGGAACAGAATACTGGCAATTTCTTCTGTAATTAAAGGTGTTAACAAGCTCCGAGATGTTGCTGACAACTCTTCAAAATGTGCTGGTTTTCTTCCTTACTTAAAATACTTCTTTTCTGTTGCAGCACCTCAGCCATGTCCCTCTTATATGAATGTGTGAACACAGTAATAGCAGGTGAGAAATGAAATTTGTAACCTTGAAAATAACATGATGAACTTTGTCATCAATTAACACCATCTGTAAACCTTTTTTTTTTTTTTAACTTTAATGTGTTTTATAACTGAAATACGTTGCCCGGCAAACTTTGATTTGTGTCACTGTGTAACTGGAACTGAAATCCCTTGTTGTCAGTTGCTGGGACTGAGTTACTACAGCCATGTCACATCTGCTAAAGGCTGAAACAAAATACAAACCAGGAGGGATTATTTCTATGTTGCTGGAATTAGGAATTATACTAGGAACAGGATTAAAATGTGATTGATGCTTCATGGAAACTTTGACAAAGTTTCCTTCCGTGATGAAGGAACAAGACTTATTTTTTTTTTAATTCTACAATTTCACAACTTAACTTGCTGTGATTACTTAAAGGAGGTCATGGGAATAATTGGAATAATTGATTTACAGTTTCAGTTTCTGGGGGAGGGATGTGAGAGAGTAATGGGGATGGAAAGAAACAAAGGCAAAAAGGGATGATACACTATTCCAGCTTGGACTTGGCACTTTTCTATCCTAGTGTGGAAGTAAAGGGTTATTGACATCAGTTTGGCCCCGAGTCTGTCTCCTTAGGGTAGTTTGGCTAATGATGCTGGAACGTGCTGTTCTGGGTCGGTTCAGAGAGGGAAGGGTGACCTGTCACTCACTTTGTGTCACTCGTTCCTTCAGGGAAAGGTGAGACAACGTTATGGTGGGGGAAAAATAACACAGAGGTTCATTCCATTGTGGATGAGAGTGTGCTTCCCTGAGATACAGTAGTGTAATTCTGTGGTTCAAAGGGAAACTCGTGCACCCAGGACACCTCAAGGGCTGTGATGTGAATCTCAGATTCAGAAAAGGAGGTGTGAAGCTGGGTGCCTGCGTTGGAGCCTTGTGCCTGCCAGCTCTTTGGGTGACCCAGAGTGACAGCATCCAACACGCCTTCTCAGAAATGGAGCTGGGGGGGTTCTGGAGAGCAAAATGCCACTGGACTTACGAGTTGTGTGTGGCTTCCTCGGTGAGAGTCGGCGTTGGTTTGGCCGTGCTGTGTGACAGCAGCAGTTCACTGTTCCTGCTGCGGGGTTGTGTGCTGCCAGGGCTCTGCAGACGTCCAGTACAATCAACAATGGGACCTGATTTTTGCCTGGAGTCTCTCGCTGGCTTGATTAAAGCTCCAATCTAATTACATTAAACTTTAGGCTCCATTGCTGCATCTCATTACATTAGGGAAGGGCACACTTAAAAATTCAGCTGTACAGTAGCTGATGACATATTTACAGTCTTGAAACTATGTGATATCAGTGAAGTAAACCTTAATGAGAGTAAAGCCTAATGAAAAGCAGCTTTGACCTGGTTGTTCCAGCAGTTACTACCTTTGCATTTCTTTTTTCCTGTCCTACTATTATTATTCTTAATGTATATGAAAGTACAGTTTGTGTAACAACCTTCTTTCCCCCACGCTGCTCAGATCCCCCAAAAGTCCAAGCAAACACACAACCAACCAAATAAAGGGCATCTCTGCGTGAGCTGAGCGAGCTGCCGGCGTTTAGGTGGTGTGTTGCTGCACATTTCAGAACTCAGAAATACTAACTGAAGTCTGTGCTTCTGCCTTTCAGTTTTGATCTCTCTGTCCTCGGGGATGCCCAATCACAGCGCCAGCATCCAGGTACGGCACTGCCTCCTGGGGGGGTTAGTTGTTGGGCTCTGCTGTGTAATGCCATGGGTTGCGCCACTGAAATTGGATTGTGGTCCTTTGGCAAAAGTTACAGCAATAGCTCCCTGAAGCACTCTCACTTGGGTGGAATCCTACTGACTGAAGCATTTCCCTATTCTCTTATTTTCGTTGCTTTAAAAATCAGATTCTTCTCATTTAGAGTTTTCCTAACTCTTATTGAGCTGCTACTATCAATACAATCATACAGGAGTTCCTTTGGTTTTGAAACCTATTTTGAAACCCTCTGACCGGGTCTGGGTCAGAATCATAGTATTGTCCAGGTTGGAAGGGACCTTTAAGATCATGTAGTCCAACCATCAACCTAACTCTGATAAAAACCATCACTAAACCATGTCTCTAAGCACTATGTGAACCTGTCTTTTATGTGGGATGGTGCCTCAACCACTTTCCTGGGCAGCCCATTCCAATGCTTCCTTGTGGATTGAATAAACATCATAAAGCCTTAATTAAAACAACTCTTGTAGGGCTTGTAATAAGCATGATGTGATCTTTTTTCCAGCTTTGTGTTCAGAAGTTAAGGATATTGATAGAAGATTCAGACCAGAACTGTAAGTATGGTGCTTGTCTTCATGGCAGCTTTTAGCAACCAACCACTGGGGAGAAGGTGCAGCGGTTTTAGAGCAATGAGCTGTTTTCCCAACCAGCTTGTTTGGTTTTTTAGTGCCTGGCACGTTCTAAACAATTGTGGGGATTTTTAATGTGGACATAATTTTTGATAGTGAGCACTTCTTCATAATGAGCTTTTTAAAAACAAATGAGATTAATTATTACTGCTGTTTGTGGTCTTGTAAATCAAAAGCAGTTCTCTTTCCATGCTCTGTGTTTTCCCCTTTTTATAAACTTGCTGTCTGGAAAGCAATGAGGGGTATTGGGCAGTGTAAACATAATAGTAAAATGCAAGAATAATCACAATTTAGTGACTTCAGAGAACACTGGGAAATCCTTTTTTGTGTAAACTTTTTCCCACCATTTGAATTTTTCCTATTGAGACCAGGACTCAATAGGATTGGTGTACTTAATACACCAATCTTCAGTGCTTTTGAAGCTGAGTTCATCCTAGGATGCCTGTTCTCAAAACCCATAATATCTATATATTAAAAACATTTAAAAATCAATGATAAAACTTGAGGCACAAGAAGATTGTGATGAAGACTATATATGTAACGATGTGCCTATATATGAGACTATAAAATTAAAGACCATAATCTGTGATGCACTGTTTCTCAAAAATGCTATTCCTGATCGTAGATTTTTATTCAAGTGTATTAAAGTTGGTTTTAGTAGAAGCACTTGGTGTTAAGAAGTCATGCTCAACACAAACCAGTGTTTCTATATTTGGAAAGAAGTTTTATTTTGTCTTTCACAGTGAAGTACCTGGGACTGTTAGCGATGTCCAAAATCCTAAAAACGCATCCTAAATCAGTGCAATCTCACAAGGATCTCATTCTCCAGTGTCTGGATGACAAAGATGAGTCCATCCGACTCAGAGCTTTAGATCTCCTCTATGGCATGGTATGTTTCTACACATATTTCCTTTCCCCTCTGCCCCCTGTGACCCATCAGGAGGCTGATGTTTAAGAAATGCAATTTTTTCTTCCTGTCTCCCCGGTAATCTTGGGATAATAACTCCCAGATCTTTTCATGGCACTTAGGACAAGTAAAAGATGTATAATTCTGATTCTCAGCTCTCCCACAGCATGGTTTTGTGTATTTCTGCTGGCTCTGCTTTCATAACAACATTGAAAAGAAATAAAAGGTTTCCTTTTTTGATTATGACTGAAGCTGGGGCCTGGAGAGGTGGTTCTGATTTCTTGTTAACACACAACACGGGTCCATCAAAGAGCTCCCAGCTGCCTTAATGGGATTAGAAGGACTTGACAATGTGGGAAACGGCTTAGTTTTGGTTAAACCTATCGATAACTCTTTAACAGGTATCGAAGAAGAACTTGATGGAGATAGTGAAGAAACTGATGATTCACGTGGATAAAGCAGAAGGGACGACGTACCGGGATGAGCTGCTGACTAAAATCATAGATATTTGTAGTCAGTCCAATTATCAATATATCACAAACTTTGAATGGTCAGTGGTTTTACGTGTCACCTTTGAGACCATCGGCAAGGGTAACGCGCAACTGTCTGCTGATAAAATCGCATCCCTTTCCCTTTTTGTAGGTACATAAGCATCTTGGTGGAGCTGACCCGCTTGGAAGGGACACGGCACGGGCATCTCATAGCGGCCCAGATGCTGGATGTAGCCATCAGAGTTAAAGCTATCCGTAAGTTTGCGGTCTCTCAGATGGCCATGCTCCTGGACAACGCCCACCTCATCGCCAGCAACACCCAGAGAAACGGGATCTGCGAGGTGCTCTACGCTGCCGCTTGGATTTGCGGGGAGTTCTCCGAGTAAGTGGACGCGGAAACCCTGACGCGCTTGGAGCAGCTTCTTTCAGGCAAAGATTCAGATCACTGACAAGTACTTTTAAAAGAAAGATAGTTCAGAGCGTGCACCCTTAAGCTAACAAAATGGTGGCTGCTTTCCCCCTCCCTCACCCCATGACTCCTCAGCTGTTTCTTGCAAAGACAAATGCTTCATTTTGAACGTCTGGTCTTTTTTCTTATCTCTGTGGTCCTGCCCACTCACACGGGAAGGCGTAATTGTGGGTATGAGCAGTAAGATCTTAAGACATTAGAAAAACTCTTTAACCATTAAGGTCAAACCCCCCTTATATCATAGGGAAAATGTCCAGTCACTGTGTTTGACTGAATTAGTTTTTGCTCTTCTCTCCCTCTTTTGCCCTTGTTGAAAGGTTTTTGCAGAACCTAATCTTTCTGAAGGCTAGGTTTTTTGGTTTGTTTGTTGTTTTTTTTTTTCCTCAAAACTTACCTGTACCTACAATGGCACAACTTTCAGTGTTCTTGTGCCAACAGTGTCTTTCAGCTTAAATAGATGTTTTTGTCTTTCAGCTGTGTATAAGATCCTTACCCAGCTTTCATTTTGGTACATTGGAAACACCATGATACTGTAGTCTCCTTATATCTGGTTTGGTGTCTTCTTTGAACCTGGTTCCAGTTTAAATTCACATAGTAGGAGGGATACTTTTAGGGAACACTGATAAGGCTCAGATCTTCATCTAGTTAAAAAAGTTCTGCAAAGACAACTATAGATCAAGAAGCAAGAGAACATACTCTCCTTTTTCAGTTTGATCACACTTGGAAAGAAGTTGAGCTTTCCATTTGTAATGAACCGGTGACTTTTTTGGGTGTCTTCCATTTAGTTGTGAGCAGACAACTTTGAATAAGAGCATGAGATTATTAAAGCAAGTGCTGTGATCTGCATTCTTTTCGGTGTATTAAGCATTGCCTACTAGATTGTATTTTTGTTCAGTGGACGATTGGAAATACAACCTTGGTGAAGCACAGAATGGCAGGAAGGTAATTGGGCTGTGAGATCCAGGCTGGCCATGGAGCGGGCACTTAAAAGTGCAAAGTTAGTTAATGGAGAGAATATCAACTTGTAAAGGTGGAAACCGGGGTGTCTTTCCCCCTCTGTAAAAGGAGACAGCCATAAATTCTTCTGTGTCGTGTTACTGCTGTAATTTGGAAGGGGAGAATACACAGATGATTCTGAATTTGGAGTCTGCCCTTTCTTTCTCTAGTACCTTGTACTGCAACCGAGGTTTTAAAAAAATCTTCTCCCTGAAGACAGATGAAATGTTGACGTTTCACAGATGCTGGCTTTCATTTGTCCACTCTGTCCTTATAGGCATCTGGAGGAAGCAAACCAAACTTTAGAAGCAATGTTGAGGCCTAAAGTTACGACTCTACCAGGCCACATCCAGGCAGTGTATGTGCAGAACATGGTGAAGCTCTACGCGTCCATCCTGCAGCAGAAGGAGCAAGCTGGGGAAAAGGAAGCAGCTCAGGAGATTACGCAGCTGATGATCGACCGCCTGCCACAGTTTGTCCAGAGTGCAGATCTGGAAGTTCAGGAGAGGGTAAGAGAACAAAATAGCTTTGGATTGTATAGAATCACAGACTGGTTTGGGTGGTAAGGGACTTAAAGCCCACCCAGTGCCACCCCCTGCCCTGGGCAGGGACACCTCCCACCACACCAGCTTGCTCCAAGCCCCCTCCAACCTGCCCTTGAACCCCTCCAGGGATGGGGCAGCCACAGCTTCTCTGGCCAACCTGGGCCAGGCTCTCATCACCCTCCCACCAAACAAGTTCTTCCCCACATCTCAGCTCCATCTCCCCTCTTGCAGGGTCAAACCCTTCCCCCTCCTCCTAGGGCTCCCCTCCCTCATCCAGAGTCCCTCCCAGTATCCCACTGCTCCCTATTTGCAGGTGGTCCCTACACTGACCAGGATGCTGTTGGCAATTCCCATATGCTTCTTTGTAAGGAACACAAAACACGAGGAGAAAATGGCCATGGGTATCAGCAACTTAAACCACTTACCTTTCCTTCATCATCCTCCTCCTCATCATCTCGCTCTTCCCTTTCTTCCTTTTTCACCTCTTGAGTTTCAGCCACAACAGCAGCACCCGCTTCAGGCTCGCTCTGAGTAGATTATGATTAGATCATGAGCAGAAGGTTTATGACACTAATGGAACACAATGAAGCCACCAAATCCCACACCAAAAGAAATCTCAACAGTGACACTCCCCCCCCTCATCAACTGTGACTTCAAAGATGACATCAGACCAGCATGGTATCACATTGTGTTTTATGCCTTTGAAACCCAGCAAATACAATCACCTGAGGACAAGATATAAAAGATTTCCTCCAAGGAATCCAGCCCCTTGTATTCCCTGTCTCTTCCTCTAAAATCTCCCATCAAAATTCAAGAGACTGTGTCTCTCACATCTATTAATATTGCTAGTGTCCAGCTCACAGTAGGAAATAAAACCACACGAGACTACAATATTAAAAACCGCCACCAATATTAAAATTCACCAAGGCCATAGTTGCATCTACAGATGCATCCACTGATCTGTGCAGCAGAATAAGCTGGAAACCTCCCATGATAGTAGCTGGGGAGATAAAATGTCATTGCTCCACAGCAATAAGCTGAGGAGATGAAGCCAATCTCCCCTCTCCCCACTGCACGACAAAGACTCTGGTCACAGCTGAGATGGCATCACAAGAAGTTTCCTGTGACGGGGTAAGATGCCCACCTGTGGCTGGGTCGTGGAAGCAGCCGGTGGAGCCGTGGAGAGCCAGAAATCCAAGTCTTCCCCCTGAATTTCAAGAGAAAACAAAACCATTATGGTTGTTTTGATACCATTCTTTAAAAAAAATAATAATAATCATCAATTAAATTAAAAACTTGTTTCCATGGAAATGCATCACTGCAGAGTGCTCATACCCAGATGCTGCAATACATTTTTGGAGCAAATGGTTCAGAAAGCTTAACCTCAGCCTTTGGGTGCTTCCAAACCCAGACACAGTTGAGAGTGACTGAAATTACCCTCACATCCCAGTATCCACAGGCACCAAAGCACATTGGCTGCAGCTCAGAGGAAAAGTGTGTCTCTGCGGAGTGGGCAACAGGAAGGATACTTAAATCTTTAGAATAACTGACAACTAATGTCAGGTTTTAGAACTGAAAGGTTCTGAAGTACATGGGGGACAGAAGGAAGAACAAAAGTGAATTCCAGGTATTTCGCTAAAGAGTTCCCCATTGTAAGAACAGGCAAAATATCAGTAAACTCAAATTCCAAATCAAGTCTGGAAGATCTGCTGTGTAGGCTGCAGTTAAGCTGAAAGCTGGTAACTTCTGAGGCTAAGTAAATCTTATTTTTATTACTAGAAATCTTTAAGTACCTGCTCTTATGGCTGTAAAAAAATAAGGAAATAAAGGTTGAAAACATTCAGCTGTTTAAATTGTCAAATGTGACTGTTCCTACACAACAAGACACAGCAATAATTATGGTTCATAACAGCAGTTTTGAAAATAAAGCAACTTTTGGAGAATTACCTTCTTTGCTTCTTCCTCCTCCACCACCTTTTTCTCTTTCTCTTTCTTCTTGCCTTTGTCTCTCTCTTTTTCTTTGTGTTTCTTTTCCTTCTTTTTGGGTTTCTTGCTCTTCTTCTCTACTAGGGGAGCTTCAGAATCCGGCGACTTCAGGGTCTCAACATTTCTGTGCCTCTGCACTGGCAGCTTCTCACTGTCTGCTAAGGGTCTTCAAAACAAAGAGAGACCATTACAGACCATCCCCCTTCTGCAGACAGCCTCCCTTGGCTCAGCTTATCCTGCTGGACATCCAAGACAAGGTAGGCTTTGTTTTTAAAGAGTTGGGCCCCAAATTCTTAACTCGGCACATACTTTTGTACCCGAAGTTTATTGATATAATTGCAGACGCTGCCCTCGGGGGTTAGAAGTTAATAGAAAGGTTTTGAAGGTGACCAAAAGCCAAGCTCTTGCTGATGCCTGATCCCTCATGAAAGGGGTAACTATAGACTGGTGGGCTGGGTTACACCTATGGAGGAGTAACACACAGCAACACGCTGCCTTTCTGTGAAACCAGTCTCTGAGGAGGAGCAAAGACAGGAAACAGCAGGAGCATTTGCAGCAGTATGGAAATTCAAGCAGTGCAGTGACAGCACAGCTCAAGCAGCACCCCCCAAGGACATGGGTTTTCTTTATTGGTGAATAGATCACTTCAACTGGAAATGATTCTAAGCAATAAATTGATTCATTTTGAAAGTTTACGCCATGAATCTGTACTCTACCATCACATTTTAGAAGTTGTGTTTACATTCAGATACCTATTTCTAAAAAGCAGGAGTAGTTCAGATTTACACCGTGTCCCAAATCCATTATTGGGAAAAAAACCACCACAGGCATTTCTCCCTTCTTGTCAAACTAGAATGTCCTCTTTCTTGTCCAGAAATCAGCGGGACATTCACTGATTACCTCTTCTTCTATTTCTACATAATTTACTTAACAGTAATTTTCATGTTTGAGCAGCAAACACCTGTTCAGGAAGATTTCTAATTTTCTAATTTTCTAACCATTTTCTAATGGTCTCGTCTACCTCCATTATTATTTTTTTTTGGCTTATATCACATAAAGAATCAGACCCAATTAATTTTTTACTTTGAAGCAGACAGTGTAAGGGCAGGATGGACCCCCCATCTGTCTGAAGAGTAAGCAGATCTCATCTTCAAGCTATTTCACATACACCTGTACAGGGAACAGGGATCGGCGCCGAAATAAACTCACACTAATCTGAGGGTCAATTCTTTCAATCAGTTCACTGCCCTTCAACTATTTACACCGTCCATTGGAATCAACCAACCTGAGAAAGAAGGTCAAGCACTCGGCAACGTGTTCTTACCTGGAAGGCTTCCCTGAAACCAGACTGCGTGTGAGCGTGACACAGAGAGAGCAGTGCAAGCACCCAGAGAGAGAGAGAGGACAGAGACATGAGAACACGTGAGAGGAGAGCACAGCCACTTGGACGAAACGGCAGGAGAATGGATGGAAACAATACAAAAGTCCAGAGGTGCCTCCTGCAGCACAGCACTCAAACCGCTCTGCTCAGCATTTTCTAAGCTGCTGAGGCTTTTCATGCAAATGTGAGGTCTATAGTCAGAAAATAATTTCCTTTTTATACACTCACCCCCTGCAGACTCAGAAAAATGTGACCAGGAGTTTTTCAGAAACTGTTCTTTAACTTTTTAAAAATGGTACATCACTTTTTTGCAAGGTACCTAGAGATTTGAGAATTGCAGAGAACAGCACAGACTTTAAAATATCAGAGAGAAAAAGAGATACTACGCACACGTGTACTGATACTACACACACGTGCCTGCACAGTCTTCAAAACTTTACAGGAGGCATCCATGGACCATAAATCAGCAATTTTATCACACAGCATACATGGATTCAGAGCCTGTGCTGTAAACAGCTCCAGGAGCTGAATGGACACCAGACTCTGGTCAAAATCACAATATGCAGCTCGCTCAGTCCTACTAGAACAACATTTTTCAATGGTGGCACCACACTGAACGTCCACAGGGCAATGGGAATGCTACAAACTGGCTGTTACTGGTCAAGTTATCACAAGACAGAGCACAGAGGCTTAGGGTGCATACAGGGGCTGAGACGAACACGGATGCAGGTCACATTCAGTGCCAAGGCAGGTTAGATCAGGAGATGCTGGAAGACCCACAAGCTCAGATTCACTCTCCCACACCTGATCCCAGTGCACTGCCTGTGCTTTCACACTCCATCCTGGTGCACAAACAGATACCCCACCCTCCTAAACCCCCGCTACTGCAGCTGCTCAGCTTTTACCATCCACACTGGAGCAGGAACCCACACCTGGACAATCATTGAAGGTTACAGCCAAGGCATCACCTGGTCTTTTCACCTCTTCACCTACTGGACTGCAGACAGTGCCTTTGCCTGTTCAGCCCCAGACCTGCCCCCACGTGTTGTGGTCAGCGATCGAGTACATTCGCACACAAACCCATCACTTACTTATCCAGATCTATGTCAAGCGCCTTATACGGGTCATTGGGATCTTTGTCATCTTCATCGCTGGGCAAAGCATTCTGCAGGAGAGAGAAAGAGAGCAGCCACTGAAGAACTGAACCACAAGCAATTTCCAAACTAAACCCCTACATCCCCCAAACCAGTTTTTTTTAAAGACTTAACCCTTGCACAGGCAGCCTGCAGTCGGGGACGGGAAGTTATTGGAACAACTTTAACGCCACATCTAGTTACAAGATTAATTTAGAACAGAAACCCATTCTTCATAAATGGCAGGATTTGAATTGCTGCTCTTCGGTTTTGATTAAAGGAAATTTTAGGAACAAATACAGATTACATCATTAGCATGCGCAATTAATTATAATCAGCTGCAAACCTGCTGACTAGGCAGCAAGTTAGCGTCAAAGTGAAGCAGCAGAGCATAATAAATGAAGTGACTATTTGGACAGCATTACTTTTATAGCAGAGATGCATATTGCTTGGTTTATGTTTGGTTTTAGGATTGTTTTTTTTACAGCTTCAGTGGCAATTCTTGTCTTTTTGTGCACAAAAAGACAATGATTTTTCCTCCTGCAAAGAACAGCTTAAGAGCACCTCAATCAGTCAGTTCTCAAAAAAGCTTGGCAAGAAAACAGTGCTCATGAACTGCAGCAACACAGACTAGCTGGAGATTCCTCAGGGGAAATCTTTCCAGAAGAGCACACAGACAAACCCCACAACTCACACCACCAACCAAAGCTACCGACCTCTGGCATCTCTTCTGTTATGATATCGACGTGGTGAGCTGGAGCGATGTCCTCCTCGCTCTCCGTGTGCAGAGAGTTATGACGATGGTGTTTACCTCTCTTCTCCTTTTTCTGTTTTTTCTTTTTCTTGTCTTTCTCCAGTTTCTGTTTGTGTCTTCGCTCTTCTTCCAGTTTCACATACTGGTCAGACATAGGCATTCCTGCAGAGGAAGCCAAACCACTTTCAGACAGCGATCACCAAAGCAGTATGTTCAGCGAGACCCTTGCTTGTAGCTTCTCAGAACAAGAAGGGTCCCCACCTCTCTCTGTTCCATATTGTCTCACACACACCCCCTCCTACAGCAGCTTACCATCCCAGACAGATCTCTATCCTGCTCCTGGAGTCTTGTCCACATTAACTGGATTACAAAGAGGACCTAAACATTGATATTTTAAGTAGAATTGGTGCCATCGTTGTACTAATGGCCTCCTGGCCTGTATCAGGAACAGTGGGGTGAGTAGGACTCAGGAGGTGATCATAAATGGGTACTGGTGAGGCCCCACCTCGAGGGCTGGGTCCAGTTTTGGGCCCCTCACCACAAAAAAGACATCGAGGGGCTGGAGTGGGTCCAGAGAAGGGACACGGAGCTGGTGAGGTGTCTGGAGAACAAGTCTCGTGAGGAGAGGCTGAGGGAGCTGGGGGTGTTCAGCCTGGAGAAAAGGAGGCTGAAGGGAGACCTTCTCGCTCTCTCCAACTCCCTGAAAGGAGGGTGTAGCCAGGGGGGGTCGGTCTCTTCTCCCAAGGAACAGGCCATGGGACAAGAGGAAATGGCCTCAAGTTGCACCAGGGGAGGTTCAGATTGGAGATTAGGAAAAATGTTGACATGGAAAGAGTTATCAAGCCTTGGAATGGGCTGCCCAGAGAAGTGGTTGAGGCACCATCCCTGGAGGGATTTAAAAGATGGGTTGCCATAGTGCTTAGAGACATGGTTTAGTGATGGTTTTTATTGGAGTTGGGTTGATGGTTGGACTAGATGATCTTAAAGGTCCCTTCCAACCTGGACAATTCTATGAAGCTATGATTCTAATACAACTTTCCATGCTTTTGGAAAAACCTTTATGTAAGCCCTAAATATTTGCACTTTAAAGCGGTCACTTGCAACGTACTGCACTTTATCAGCAGCTTTTCAGTGCTGTATCAAACCACTCATGAGATAAACACCTATTTTTGATATTTGAAACAAGATACTATTTTAATACCTCTACCATTAGACTCCACTTAATATCTCCTGATCACCTTCATCAGCCCTTTCAGACATTCCAAAGGTGACTCTTTCCCACACAGAACAGTGTGTTTGTGTTACAGGCTTTGCTGCACAATATCCTTAATCACAGAATTACTGCTAATTGTCCTGAGAGGAACTGCACTTGGGCTGCAAAGTACTATTTTCAAACACATGTAAATTAAGGAGATACATTTAAGAATCTAACCCAAAAAGAAATTCCTAAGAAGGAATTATTATGTTGCTTAACTGAATTTCTGCAATTAATTTTAAAAATTAGCTGCACTTACCTGGAACTTTCAAGGGGACAGAAAGGTCAATCTGGACCACGGGAATATGTTCCACACCTGGAGTGTCTTGGTATCGCTGGGAAAACGAAAGTTGGTTACGCTGTAAGCGCTGCCAGACACAAATCTATATGAATAAGCACATTTCAAAACATCAAGTGGTTTAATCCTTTAAGTGAACATTTTAAAGGATAGGAATTCAATGGCTCAGGACTAAATCCTATGTGGTAGCAGGGGGTATTTAGAGCCAGCTGATGGCTCTTATTAAAGACCCTACCTCTGGCTACAGTTTTTTAAGCCTGCTGCTGCCCTGAAGAAGCTCTCTGAAGAATTTTTAGTTTGTGTTTTATTGCTAATAACTTGCCACTTCAAAAGATCAATTTTGAGATTTGAGTTGAGGAAACTGGGGCAGTCCTTAGGATATACAGGGAATAAAGCAGGTTCTCTCCCCGAAAACCGTGTTAAGAAGAGACTACAATGACCTTTTGATCCATAAAATCACTGCGTGTTCAAGAGGAACATGTTCAAGGGTCACTCTCCCTCATTGCTCTTAGTTAAGTGCAATCTGGACCCTTCCATCTCCCAGAGCAGGGACAAACTACCCGCAGAGGAATTTGTGCCACAGGGGCAGAGAGAAGTATCTCCCCACAGCTTTTAGAGTTTTTGCTGAAATACAAACACCGTGCTTTCCAGGACAAGTTAATCCAGATGGTTCCAAACTACTCTGTAATGGGGGCTGTGACAATCACTGCTTTCTTGTTTCTAACTTGGAAGTCCACCAGGGCTTCACACAAAGGTGGCTGCTCTTGTGATATTCAGTCTTTTTTTGTGTTTCTCAACACAAATGTAACTTACATAAATAACTGTAGGTAGTCACTCCAACGGGCAGACTGTTGAGTGATCAGAACTGGGGTGGAAATAACCACACCATTCCAGAGGGAAGCTGCAGCTCTGACACCCCGAGACCCTTCGCACGGTTACACGAGAGACCAGAAAGAGATTGTGGTTCAGACACACTCACCTTCTGGGGAGAAGGAGAGCTTTTAATATAAAATGGGTTGTTTGCCTGTTCCTGTTTCCGGGCTTCTCGACGCTAAAAGCAAAAGAGTACTTGTAGTTAGAATGTTTCTTTATAAGTCAAGAGAGATAAAAGGCAAAGCGCAAAATGCAATCTCTCTGGATTTTTGGAACAATATATAACCACTTGCAGAAACACTACAGCACAGTAGCATACAATAAGCCAGTTTTGAGTTACAAGACACACTACAAGTGCTGTTACCACTGTAACTAATAATCCTTAGAACATGCTTTCTTTCCTTTTTTAATTCTAGACTGAAGAGAGCAACTTCTGAAGACCAGACTTTGACGGTAATTCAAATGTTTCTATTTTCATCTTTGCAAAGAGAGGAAGAAGTGAAGATTTTCACCAATAAAAAGTTTTCATTATGAAAACACAGAGGTCAGAAGCAGGAAATGTGGTATCA
>JAHREE010150773.1:0-12490 GCA_033628505.1 Tringa tobata | reverse complement strand
TGGAGGAAGTCGAGGTCTCTGACAGTGCCTTGTACCTCTGTGCTGTGTGCGACACCCCAGTGCAGGGAGCTTCCTTGGCTGTGCAAGACCCCAGGGGAGGGAGAGGATGTGCCTGTGCAAGGCTGAGGGTGGGGGAAGGGGCCCTCAGGTGTTCCCTGGCAGTGCTGCTTCTGCTGTACACTCAGGGATCTGCAGGACAAGATTCTCTTCCAGGAGAGGACAGTGTCAGTGGCCTGAGGAGAAAGAGAAGGTGCTGAAAGACTCTCAGGTCGTTGTGGTGCCCTGCCTGATGGGAGCGGGGGGTGTGTGAGAGATAGGAGTGCCCTCAGGTGTGGCCTGGCCAGGCTGGTTTCAACATCAACTTATGTGTCCCCTCAGCCCTGCACATCTGTGTAACTGCTGCGCTGTGCAGGGAACTCTTTGGGAGCAGAGGGTGAAGAGGAGACCTGCCCTTACTACTGTTGCCGTTGGCTGCAGGCTGTGCTCCCTCATTGTTGTCGTTTCTGCCAGATTGGCCAATCAGAATGACAGATGGCCCCTCCCTCACCCCACTTCAAAGAGAAGAGAGGAAGAGATAATGAGGTTTATGAGTTTAGAAAAAGAACTAAATTTCTTTAATGAAAATATTAATAAATAAGGAAATAAATAATAATAATAAAAATATTATTTATTTTAAAATGGGGGCAAAGGAAATAAAGAAGTATACAGTATATATAAAACCATATCAAGGTTCCTGGATGGTGATCACGTCACCAGCAGGCACAGGGAAATGTCCCAGACTGCACTTGGCAACAGACAGGAGCTGGATTCAGTATCTGGAGTCAGGAATGCTCGGATTGGGATCAAACGCAGACAAACAGACAGGGTCCTCCTCAGACATTGGCCGTTGAAGAAAGAGCGTAAATCATTTGATTCCCCAGCCTTTATACTGAGCATGATGTAGAAGGATGGAATACCCTGTTGGTCAGTTTTGGGTCACTTGCCTGTCCGCTCCTCCCTACAGGTGTGACTCCTCTACGCTTCTCCGCTTCCGACCCTCCAACTGGGCGAATAACAAAGTTACCTGACCTTGGTTTTTATAGCAATAAGTATAAATGTAATATTTATATAATATTAGATAAGTTTAATCAGTCTTATCACTGTGAGAGTGAACAGTTTTTGAACAAGATGATGTTAATTTCAGATTTTAGTTAGTTAGAAGAGGCCCAGCTTACAAAGTAAAATTACTGAACATAAAATTCTTCTAAGGATCTAAGGATCACCCAGGCCCAAACAGGCTGCTGCCAGTCTTTTCAGTGAAGGACAGCCTCAGTCAAGATCCAGATCTTCTTTGCAAGGAAATAAAAAGTGTCTCCAGACCCAAGATAGATAGATAGATAGGCTCCTGCCTATCTCTTAACAGAAGAGCTCCCTCAATCCAGACACTCTCTGGGTCAGACCTTTACCCCTTCTCACCTTCTCATGGCAAGCAGCACCACAGCCCACCACAGGATGGAGGAGTACACATCTGTGTGAGCAGAAAACAACATGGGGAAAGGGCTTCAGACTCACCTGGTTCCCAAGGAGAAGGAGGAGAGAGAAGTGGATGAAAGATCAAGGAGTTGGGCTGGCTTTTATGGTGGCCCTGACAAGCCCCAGGCCCAGATGAAGCTTCTACCAAAGCGGTAATTTTCTAAGCTACTCATGAGGAGTAGAAGAAAACATCCCAGCTAATGACACAGGCTGGGTGGTTGTTTTCCCTGATGCCGCCTTCTCATTTCCTGGCTTACGCTATTCACCTTCCCTCTCAGAGGCTTCTTCTGAGTGCTGGGATTGAGAGACCCCATGATTTCTGGGGCAGAAATGTGTCAGTGCCTGCTGAAGCCTCAGCTCCGGTGCCGGATGGGTGCAGTGCAGGCAAGCGATGTTGGCCTTGGGCACACTGGTGGGGTTGCCCATGGCTGCAGTTACAGGAAGGGACACACCTGCTCCTAATCCTGGAATCTTTGGCCGCTCAACAAAGGGCTTCCCTGCATGAGGATGTGCCTTGTCTTTCTCTGCCTCCCAATTCACTCCAGTGGTCACTTGCAGGTTGCAGGTAGACTGTACTGCTGGGTTTCATCAACTCTTTTAATCTTATACCCAGGAAACTAAGCAGCCTTCCCCAACTCTGGGTATTGAGGGTGGCAAAATTTATTTCCCCCATTATTTCCATGCTGCTGAAAATTAGATTTGTATGGGCCCTCTGCCACCAGCAAGATATTATGGGTGGAGAGCATCAGTCTTGAAGAAAAAATCTGTTCTTGTCATTGCACACAAATAAGCAGGAGATTTTTGACTTCCCAAATCCTGACTGTTACCATTTTCTTCAAGATCTCAAAAAATTGATGGACGATTCTAATTTACCTATGTATTCCCTGAACTTATCCTCTTCCAACAATAGATCTCCTTGTTCCCAGTCTCAAGGACATAGGATTCCACAATATTGAACTTATTTGTAAAGACTGATGCCAAGAAGGTGTTCAGCCCCTCAGCCTTTCCATGTTCTGTGTTGCCATGATGCCATGTTGCACGGCATCAGAGAAGGCCCAGACCTTCATCAGTGGGACCACATATCCCCACCCTCCTTTTGTCACCTCTGCCCTTGGAGAAGTCCTTCTGGTTGCCTTTGACACCTGTTGCCAGAGTCAGTTCCAGCTGGGTTTTGGCTTTCCTAACCTCATCCTCGCATGCTTGGACAGTGTCCCTGGATTCCTCCCTGATTATCCATTCTTGCTTCCTTCCTGTGTTTGGATTTGGCCAGGAGCTCCTTGTTCCCCCATGCAGGCCTCCTGGCATGCTTTCCTGACTTTCTGCTCATTGGGATGGACTGCTCTTGAGCTTGGAGAATGTGATCTGTCAATATTAACCAGATGTCTTGGGCCTCTTTTGCCTCCAGGCCTTTCTCCCACAGCAATTTTCCAAGCCAATCTTTAAAGACACCAGAGTCTGCTGTCCTAAAGACCCAGGTTGTGAGCTTGCCATTTGCCCTCCTCCCACCTCTTGGGATCCTGAATTCCACCATTTCATGATCACTGCAGCCAAGGCTGCCTTTGATCTTCACATCTGCAACAAGCCCTACCTTCCTGGTATGTCTGAAGTCCAGCAGAAGGCCTGTCCTTGTTGGATCCTCTATCACTTGGGTGATGAAGTTGTCATCCACACACTCCAGGAGCCTCCTGGCTTGCTTATGTCCCGCTGTGCTGTCCCTCAGGAGATACTGGGGTTGATGAAGTTCCCCACAAAGACCAAGGCCTGTGAATGTGAGACAGCTCCTACCTACCTGTAGAGGGTCTCATCTGACTGTTATTCCTGGTCATATGATCTATAGCAGATGACCACTACAATGTCACCCTTACCTGTCTTCTCTTTAATGCTTTCCCAGAAGCCCTCAGGTGGCACATCACCCAACTGCAGGCAGAGTTCCACACATTCCAAATGCTCTCTCACAGAAAGAGAAAGTCCCTCTCATCTTCACAGCCTGTGCTTCCAAAAGAGCCTGTATCCCTCCACTGAAACATGCCAGTCGCGGGAGCCATCACACCCTGTCTCTGTGATCCCAACACGATAGTAGCCCTGCAACTGCACACAGATCTCTGAGTCCTGGTGGCTATTCCCCAGACTGTGAGCACTGGTGTACAAGCACTTGACCGAGACACCCCAGCATGTTGCCTTCCTACAAAGGGTTTGGGGGACTTCTCCACAATGGTGCCTTGTAGGCACTTCATTGCTTGACCTTCTTCAAGAAATCAAGGCTTCAAGGCAGATCTGTCTCTACTTTATCTTTGAAAACAGTGAACCTATTTTGTAGTTGTAAACCTTTAGGTGGAGCAGAAGCCTCCCACTTGGTGCCACAAGTCACCAACGTCCATCCTGGGATTGTCTCCTGAGAATGTGCTTTCAGGAGTCTACAACTATTCAGTTTTTAAGAACCACCTTTCAAAAGCACATGAGCAGGCAATTCCATTGTGTTTTAAACAAGAGCAGCAGAAGGCCTCATGGAAAAAGGACCTTGTACAATCTCTGGAAGGAAGGTCAGTTTTCGCAGCAAAGGAACAGAGCTATGGTTCACCTACGCAGGGAGAAGGCAGGAAAGGGCAAAGCTCAAGTAGAGTTGAAGGTGGCGCGTCTTGTGTCAGACAACAAGAAAGGCTTTTTTAGGTGCATTGATAGGAAAAGGAGATCTGAAAAAACCCAAATATTGGGCCAATACTTGTTGAAGGTGGTCAACTGACTAACCACGATTAAGGAAAACTGAAGACATTCAATATAATTTTTGCCTCCGTTTTTAATAATACTGATAGACCTTGGGCTGCCCAGTCCACTGAGTTGGAGAACCCTGAGTGCAGGAACAATGACTTTCCATTTGTGGACACTGAATTTGTAAGGGACCAGTTGTATCATCTGGTTGTTCATACGTCCATGAGGACAGACATGATTCATTCCAGAGAACTGAAGGAACTGTCAGATGTTACAGCAGAAATCCCCTAAATGATCTACCAAAGGTCTTAGGAATCTGGGGAGGTCCCTGCTGACTGGAACCCAGACAATGTTATTCCAACTTAAAAGAAAGGCATGAAGGAAGACCCAGGAAACTACAGACCTGTGAGGCTGACCTCAGTCCATAGAAAAAAAATTATGGAGAAGGTCATACTGGGTGCTATTGAAAGGTGTTTAATGAACAATGCAACCTTCAGGCACAGTCTACATGGGTTCACAAAGGGAAAGTCTTGTCGAATTAATTTATTATCATTCTATGATAAGGTCATCCACCCAGTGCATGAAGGTGGTGGATGTATTTTTTCTGGATTTTAGTAAGGCTTTTGATAGTGTCCCTCCCAACATCCTTCTGGAGAAGTTGTGCAGCTGTGGGATGAGCAGGTAGATGGTGTGCTGGGTGAAGAACTGGCTGAAAGGCAGGGCTCAAAAGGTTGTAGTTAATGAGGCTACATCTGGCAGGTGACCATTCACCACCAGTGTTGCTCACAGTTCAATTCTAGGGCCGCTTCTGTTTAATGATTTCATCAGTGACCTGGATACAGGAGTTGAACGTACCATAGCCAGTTTTGCTGCTGATACCAAACTGGGAGGTACCATTAACCCTCTGGAGGGACAGGAGGTCGTGCAGAGGGTTGTAGATAAATTGAAGCATTGGGCAATCATTAATGGCATGAAATTTAACAAGACACGTGGGAATGGTTCAAATCTGTGTCAGGGGAGGTTCAAACTTGACATTAGGAAACATGTATTTAAAGAAAATGTGGTCAAACACTCTCTGGTCCCAGAGAGGTGGTCGATGCCTGTCAGTGTTTAAGAGGCATTTGGACAATGCCCTTAATAAAATGCTTTATTTTTTTTTTACCTTGCAGCTATTTGACTGCCCAATGCCTACCGCTTGCTGTCTGTTGTGCCTGTGAACATTCTGTGGTGTTACAGACTGTGTCTACTGCTGTATCAGAAGTGCTCTGGAAAGACCATTTTAGTGAATTTGTAGAGGACTTAAGTTTTGCTCTTCTGCTCATTTACAGTGCTTTTGGTGTAGTAGGGATGGACTGTGTGGAAAAAAAAAGAGTATCTGGTGCCTGCAAATTAGCACAAGTAGCTACGGGTGTTGTATCTACCTGGGGAAGACATAAGGACTGATACTGTTCTCTCTTTGGATGCTGAAATGAGGGACATTCTCCTGACACCAGGTCAGGTGGCCTAGGAGAAAGCCTAGGTAGATACAGACAGTCTTCAAAAGCACTTCTCCCACGAGAAAGAGAGGGGTAAGAAAAGGGCTAAAATAACTCCTGCTTTTCCAGAAGGAGACATGACAGAAGTCCCTGGAGACTCCTGAGGATTCCAGCCCTGTTGGTCAGGAAGTGCCAGATATTATGCATCCACGGTATTGGAAGAATGCACACGTGCTCCTTGGTGAACTAGGGCAGCACAAGCATATTTCTTCTTGGGAAAACCAGGGGACTATTGTGTATAGAAGAGATGTCATTAAGGGGTCTCACTTGCTTGATTTAGTCCAGTGTGTCCTTCAGACTTGTGGTCCATCTGAGAAGACCTAAAGGCTGGAACATTTTTGTGAAAGCCATGGCAGCAGTGAACGTCCTGTCTTCTGTCATGGGTCATACACAAACCTAGAGGTTTCTGGTAACAACCAAAAGTGACTGAAGCTGGCTGAGAAGTCACACACACTACGTAATAGGAGGAAGAAACCTAAAATCCAATGGTGCACCCTGTAACTTTTGCTGTTGAAAAAAAATATTCATGAATCCAGGGAACCATATAATGGTTTTACTTGGAAAGGTCATCTAGCCCAACTCCCCTTGCAATGGAGGTTTTATATTCATACAGTCTTTACACTTTGCTGTCTATTGTGTCCATTCAAAAACATGTTGGGTTGGGATGGGGTGCTTAAAGAGCACACACTCAGCCTTGCAGTTTAGTTGTCAGTTTTATTTATGGAATAGACTGATGAAAATTACTGGTCGGGGTCTTCTGAAACATATTTTGAGCAGCTGTGAGCATGAGGGAAGCTCCTTCTTCATATTTTACAAAATGCATCAGTATCTGATCATTTTGTAGTAGATTGTGAGAATGCAGGTTTAAAATCTGTTTAAAAGGCAATCCCCTGTTACAGGGATGTAGGAAAAAGACAGAGCGGTATCAGCAGGCCGTAAAGGGGGAGATGCGGCAGTTGCTTCCTCTGGAAAGTGATATCAGTCACATTGTGATTTTAAAAGGCAATGAATCTTTTAGGGAGGAGAGCACTGTTCAGATGGTAACCACACCAGTCAAAAAATTCTGTGTGGTTCTGATATTAAAAGAAAATGGCCAGCCAGAGCTCTCCAGTCTGGTTATGAGGATGCATATTCACCACCACGCTCACGGGTCTTGAGGAAACATGGGCTCTAGGGAGCCAGTTGCACCTAGAAATGTTTCCCTGGTGTATGGCTCTGCTGAGAAAAAACAAGAGAGCTGGTCCATCTCAGACTTCTCTCTTGTCCCTCTGTTACCATGGACTCAGCACTGACTCCCACAGAAGAGGGAGAGGTGGGGAGATGTGCTCCCAATCCTAACCCCATGCAGAAACGACCCTGTCTTCTGCCCTGATCCTGTGGTGCTGGTGGTGTGTGGGGTTTGTGTGAGGACAAACTCCCATACCCCATGGGCACAGTCTGCAGCTGTGGGACGGCCTTGGCCTTTGTGTGGGGAGCAGAGGTGCTGCATGGACCACAAAGGCCACTTCAGCCCCAGGGCTCTGGGAATGTTGAAGGCGGATGGTGCCTGAGGAAAGGCATCCCGGAGAGTACCCTGTGGCTGGGCTGGTGTGTACCCTGTGCAATTCAGAGACAGCCCATGGATCCTGCTGATGATTGTATGAAATCCCACTGTCACTGCCAAGTGTCCACGGAGCTGGGAATATCTCCTCTCACACAGCACCTTTCCGGACTAGAGTTGAATTGTGGCACTTGTGGGGCTGTAGAGTTATTGGGGCTCAGGAAAGCTGTGCTTGGGGAAGAACAGGCAGCACAGAGCAGTGTTGCATCTCTGGACACCAGTCACTGTTCTGGGCCTGCCTTCACCCAGAGGGGTGTTGGGTGCACTGAGACAGGAGACTCCAGTATGTGCCCTGCTGTAGCTGACACCAGTACTGACTTGTGAACACCTCAGCCCTACATGTGTTGACCACAGATGGGCAATGCCAGATGCAGCAGGGTGATAGGGCTGCATGAGAAGTTGTTGCTGCCCATGTCTCAGTGTGCTGACCATAGCACCTAGATGAGGTGATGGAAGAAATGGGTAGGTGGAGTAGGGACCCTGGTCCATCCCCAGAACTATTTACCAATTCCTAATTCCTGTTAGCTTTTGGGAAAATCACCTTCTGAGCCACCTTGCCCAGCACAGCTCCACCCAAAGCAAGAGAAGCACTCTTTTTCCCCAAGGGTTTGCAACACTGTGGCCTTACTGGCATCTCCCACATGCCCACAGTTCTTCTCTGGAGGACAACAGCTGTCAGGTTGCCTGATCACATGACATGGTCCATGGCCAAGGGGATATTTCTGAGCAGAGTCTCAGCAAGGCAAGGACTGATGGCCATTGCCAGTGGAGTAACTAGGGATGTCTTCCTCAGCTTCAAAAGGCAGTGCCTGAAAGAGGACTCGCTGCAGTCTGAGCCACCCTGCAATGTCTCAAGGAGTGATGAAGGGTTGCCCTGTGCGCCAACCTAATTCCACATGCAAAGCAATGGCTTTCTCCCCCTACAGGCAGTGTGCAGATGGAAAGACCACATAAATGACACAAGCAGGGTTGCAACAATTGTTTAATGAGTCTCAAGAGGGAAATGGGGTCACATCAAGTGGAGTCCCACAGCGTGGGGAGCAGAAGGAGCAGACAAGAATGTGTTCCCCTTTTGCTGTGGCAGAGTTCCCACAGGGCATGTGTTGATGTGCCCAGCAAAGGGAGACAGGCTGCAGGTCCCTCCAGGCTGGTTTCTGGGGTCTCACAAAAGGCTTTGGGGGGAACACAAGAAAACAAAGGAAAAGAGATAAAAAGAGTGAGAGGGAAACAAGAACAGGAAGGGTAGACATTGGCCGTGTTTACAGAGAGCCCAGGTCGACATCTTCACATCTGCCCTTGCAAGGCAAGCCAGAGATGGCGAGCTGCCCTTAAAACAACGGCATGTAGTTTAATCCTCTGTCCAGCACCAAGTTCTGAGTTCCGGGGGGTCCTTATATGAAGCCACTGCTTACACCTTTAGCAGGGAGGGCATCTGCTGCCACAGTAGCGGCTGGTAATGCAGGAGAGGTCACAGCAGGGGGAGTTGATGGGGACTCCATCACAGCTGAGGATGCTGCCAACAGCAGCGGAGGTAGAGGAGCCCACAGCAGTGTTCTGTGGGAAGGAGCTGAGGATGGGGCCGGGCAGGGTCACCACCACAGCAGGAGGCTCGATGACGACACAGGAGTTCTGGCACTGCCTGACACAGGGCTCATTGCAGCTGTTGGCCAGCGGGGTTGGGCAGCATGGTGGGCAGCAGGGCTGGCACTGGTTGTAGCAAGACATGTCTTGGCTTCAAAGGTGCACCTGAGAAAGAGGGCAGGGAAGAATTCCTGTCACTGTACCATGAAGGAGCCAAAGAAAATGCAGAGCTGAAAACTGGAGGCTGTGCAGTGACATATGAGAACATTTTGGCCTCATCCTTAGAGAGCGTAAATAGAGTCACCAGCTCCTCTGATGATACTGCCTGGCTTCTGAGTCCAGAAGGCACCTCAGCACAGTCCCAGCCTCCCTCCATGTCTAACCTTCTCCCCGCTTCCCTCTCCTCTGACAAGCAGCCCCGTGATCTGGCATGGAACAAAACCAGTGTCAGATGAGAGGTCTGCTGAAGTGAGACCTCCTTTTTGAGACAGTGGAGAAGGAGAAGGGGGATCACACTCACCTGACTCCCAAGGAGAAGGAGGCAAGAGAAGTGGATGTGAGAGCGAGGAGCTGGGCTGGCTTTTATCGTGGACCTTACCGCCCCTGGGCTGCCAGAGGCTTCCCTTGCAGAGGTGGTTATTTGCTGACAAGCTCATCTTGAATGCAGAACATCCCAACTATTACTATGGACTCTGTGTTGTCTTCCTGAATTGGTGTCTTCCCATTTCCTGCTTTATGCCAGGCCCATTCCCCAGTGGAGGCATCTCTTGTGTGACAGGATGAAAGGCCCAAGCATTTCCGGTGCAAAACACGTGAGTGTGGGCAGAGGACTCATCTCACATGCTGGAAGAGTCCAGTAAAGGTCCCTCAAGACACACTAAAAGCTGGCTTAGACAACACACACACACACTCAGACACTAATCTAGACCTCTAGGCATCTAGAGTTCACTGAGAAGACTCAAGACACCCAACAAGAGGCTGTCTACACTGTCCGTGGCACAGGACTTGGACTTGACAGAGTCATCTTCTGGAAATCTTGGTTCAAAAGCTCATTGAGGCTGAGAGAAGCCTGATCTGCACTCAGTGATGCAGAGATGCAGCTGATGAGAGCAACATGCCCAGCTTGATCCCATTCACCCTCACAAAAGCCATTTCCCTGCTCTCCATCTGTCCCTGAGTACCAGAGATGCAGATATGGGCTTTAGCCATGGGATGGAGGTGTTTGTAGCTCTAGTGGAACAGCCTATGGGTTCACTTCTGATCATATGATGAAGCAAGCCATGTACACATGACGAGGTAAAGGCAGGCCCTGCTGTGAGCTTAGTTCAGAGGCCACCACTGGACAATTGCAGGCTCAGTGTCTCCAGAAAGATGGTTCATTCCATTTACTGTAGGATGGGATAAGTCCTGTGTGTGAGCTGATGTCTCTTCATTGACTTTGGGAAGAAGGGTCTGTTAGAGTCGGTCCAAAGGAAGCCTCTAAACCTGTTGGGACACCTTTCCTGTGAAGAGAGGCTGAGAGAGGTGGGGTAGTTATGCCTGGAGAGGAGAAGGCTTTGGGCAGACCTTCTTGTGGCTTTGCAATACTTATAGGGGGCTTATCAGAAAGAAGGCAAAAGACATTTTGCCAGGGCCCTTAGTGACAGGACAAGGGACAATGGTTTTAAACTCAGTGAGGGCAGATGTAGATTGGACATAAGGAAGAAATGTTTTGCAATGAGGGTGGTGAGACACTGGAAGAGGTTGCCCAGAGACGTTGTGGAAGTCCCATCACTGCAAGTGTTCAAGGTGAGGTTAGATGGGACTCTGAGCAACCTGATCTGGTGAGAGATGTCCCTGTCCATGGCAGGAGGGCTGGACAGGATGGTCTTTCAAGGTCCCTTCCCATGTGTGCAAATGCACTCATGAGCACAACAGAGGAACATGTATGTGAGTGTGAACACGCACACACATCACTCAGAATTCATGAACCCAATGCCAGCTCTCAGCCTCTCAGGAGGTCTCTAGACACGTTCTTCAGGCCCCACAGTTAAGGCAATGAATCAGTTACCATCAGCTTTAGTGAGCTCAAGAGCTTGGTGCTACTTCGGTCAGCTGTTTTCTCACTAGAAAATAGACAGCAACCACAGTGGAGTCAAAGTTGCCCTGACCTTTCCAGACATTGAGCCTCTCCATTTCCCAAGTCTGTGGGTCAGGGATAATATAAAATCTAAAGGACATCTATATGGCTGCAGCCACAAAGAATCCCCACGTGACAACTGAAAAACCTCCTCCAGCCTTAGATGTCTGCAAGTGTCCTAAGCGATCTCCTTAGGAGATATGAGGGGTGTGAGACCAGCCCCAGTTCTCTAAAGGGAACAGTACCTCAGTGGCGAGCCTGGGACAAGCCAGACTCCCTAGTGAATCACAGAATCTTCATGGTTTGAATGGACCTTTGAGATCATTGAGTCCAACCACACAGACACAGAAAAAAACCCCGCAACAATGTTGGGCACTACAGCATGCTCTCAAGTGCTCTGTCTACACATTTTTTAAATACCTTCAGGGATGGTGACTCCACCACCTCCCTCAGCAGGCCGTTCCAGTGCCTGACCAACCCCTCAGTAAAGCAATTCTTCCTAATATCTAATCTAAACCTCCCCTGCCACAATGTCACACCATTTCCTCTGGGTGTGTCATTATTTACTTGGGAGAAGAGGCCAACCCCCACCTCTCTACACCCTCCTTTCAGGTAGTTGTAGAGTGCAACGAAGTCTCCCCTCAGCCTCCTCTTCTCCAAACTAAACATGCCCAGTTTCCTCAGCCTATCCTCATATGACTCATTCTCTAGACCCCAGAGGCTGCAAACCGTGAGGCTGGGGCACCAGAAATGACGCTGACTGAGCCCACTAAGAAAGGCACTCAGCCTCTCCACAGCATTCCTGAAAATGCGATTTGTTAGTGCTAACACTAGAAAGAAAAGAGGACGGTACAGATAACCTTACATCCCATCAGAGGCTGGGAACCCAGAGCTGCTCAACATCAGCTGCTCTCACAGAATGAGAGAATCACAGAATGGCTGAGGTTGGAAGGGACCCCTGGAAGTCATCTGGTCTCCGCTCCCCTCACCCAGCTCAAGAAGGGCCACGTAGAGCCAAATGCCCAGGACTGTGTCCAGGTGGCTTTTGAAAATATCTAAAGAGGGAGACTGGGCAAACTCCCTGGGATACCTGTGCCAGTGCTTGGTCGCTCCCACAGCACAGTACAATGTGCTGCCCCCTCTCCAGGGCAGAGGTCACTGGACGGATCCTGACCACAGCGGGATTACCCCATTTTGGTCAGTTGAGTTGGTGGATGAGAACTGGTGGATGACCCAAGAAGCGGTGGATGTGTTTGGGCCTGCAGAAAGCCCTGTGAGAGGTGAGTATTGCATGCAGAAGGAGACAGGGAACCGGCCAGTCATGTCCTTGCCACCAGCCAGACACACACAGCCTGGTGCATGATGGCCTGAGAGTGCAGTGGGTTGGCCATAGTCAAGCAGTGGCCATAGGTCATGGGAGTGTAGAGAAAGCATTGG